>JAGKQA010000170.1:0-82876 GCA_022609195.1 Plenodomus libanotidis
GGATTTATATAATAATATAAAATAAATTAAACCTTATATTCTTTAAATAATATACTTAAATTAAATTTCTAATAGCTAATTAATTTAATCAAGTAATATATTAGAGAAAAGTATAGTTTAAAGGTATAATATAATTCTTTAAAAGAGAAAAAAATTCCTTTAAATTTTTACTTAAAGTATTAATTAAAACCGAATTAAGGTTATTCTTTTTGTTTTTAAATTATAAGCTTTAATTATATTTATAAGAAGTAATATAAAGACTTTAATTCTGTAATTTATTGCTTTATTATTTTTAAAAAGGAATAGTTATGGGTTTAAGCCGGTTATTAGCTATTAAATCCGAAATGCGCCGCGATTAGCCAGAGAACTATGTATAATTAGCATTTTTGTATAAATATAGCAATAAACCCCAACTTTTATTAGTAGTTATTTCTTTTTAGTATATAAACATTTCAGCAGCTTAAAGATTTATTATTGCAGAGGTAATACGGGTCTTGAGCTAGGAACCGTCACAGACCCATAGGGCAGCCAATAATTTTGGTCTTAAACGAGAGGCGACCAGGTTATTTTAGATATCATATTTACCGCCATATCTTTCTTGGGGAATAAAGCATTGTCTGCTCATTTAAGCTCTCGGCTGCTGCGAACAATGGCCAGACATCTTATGGCAGTGAGGTTTGTTCAGGTAGTTGCATCTTGGCAGGTCGCTAAGGTGAGTGCTTTCTTTTTGGCCTAGAATCAAGACACTACTCGGCAATTTCCCCCACGACGGTTTCGCCACGATATCCGAAGAAACTGCTCACAATAAACACTATGAACTTGGCACTTGCATAGTCTCGTTTCGCAGTGGTGGTAGGTTAGTATCACAAAACACAGTACAAATGCAAGCACGGGGCATGACCCCGCCTTGCCCCTTAGGACCCTCTGGGGCTGCATACTACATATGATCCATCGACTCTCGACTACGAACTCGAGACGTCAGGGCCTTCGCTCTAGAACATCACAAAAAACGAAGAGTGATAGTAACCCTCCTTCATCTCCCTAGAGACTTTCGTGTTGGGGATTGAAGAGCGTCGGCCCGAAGACCACGCGCGGCAAGGCATTGAAGATGGTCAAAGCGTGCAAAAAGGTGACAATGGGACAGCCGCGGTTGAGTGATGAGGCCGGCAGCCGGTGAAAAATGACCCACGATGCACCTGTTGATCCATCGGAGATTTGACCCGCCAAAATGGCCAGCGCCAATGTCTGGAAGCATGGTCGCCTCCCCGGATGTTAGGATCTATCTTCCGGTACATGCCCGGGGGTTAGATGACAGTTGGGCGGGACCATGCTCGGTCCTCGGAGGCTGGACCGAAGGGGAACAGTCCGGGGATATTGGCATTCTCAATGTACGGTCGAGATGACGCTGAGAGCGAATCACAAGGCTCGAAAAGATTCGCACTCAAGTCGTGTTCGTTGCTCAAGGCATAGACGCACGACAGCTGTGGGCATATTGGACGAAGCTTGTCCCACATTCCGCGAATAATGCTAGAGGCGTGGATTTGGAGACAGCTCCCGAGGTCTGTTTTACCGCGGGTGTTTGCTTGGCTACCTAGCTGAGACCTGTACTAGAGCTTTGCTCTGTGAAACCACATGCGGAGATGTAGCCGAGGGTTGAGACTACTTCAAGTCTCGGATCACAGCATCTTCGAAGGGCGGTGGTGGGGACGTTCCGAAGCAAACCAGCGAATAACTTCTTCAACTACGATACATGGCAACACCATTTGGCCGTTGATACAAATGTTGAACTTCAACGTCACGAAAGAAGAGCTCGCTGCTTGCTTCGCAGCGGGCATTTTCCTGCATCTGACCCTATTCAGGTTTGGGGAGTGGGATGCTCACAGCCTCACACTGCTTCAAGCGGCGACGGGAATCCTGCTTGTTGCTGGCTTGTTTGCCCACGAGGCCTTCTCTGAGTCCCTGCTCGGCTCCGGGGAACATGTCCTGGCCTGGGGTGGCGCTGCTACCACAGGTCTCTACTCGAGTATGCTGGTGTACAGAGTTTTCTTCCATCGTCTGCGTCACTTTCCTGGCCCTTTCCTGGCCCGGTTCTCGACGTGTTATATGACCTTCTTGAGTGCCCAAAAGGGCCAGATCTATCAAGATGTGCAGGCTCTGCACCGCAAATATGGCGACTATGTTCGTGTTGGCCCTTCTGAGATCAGCATCGCGGACCCAAAAGCGTTCAACGCAATCCACTCGGCCACGTCCCAGTGTGAGAGAGGCCCTTGGTACAATATCCTGAATCCGACGGTTTCATTGCAGATGGTGCGAGACAGAAAGGAGCATGCTCGCCGTCGAAAGGCTTGGGACAGAGCCTTCAGCCAGAAGGGCAAGTATATAGTCCGTCTTGTCTGGCTTCAACATAGGTCACAGCTGACGATAGCTTTCGTTTTGATAGCACTGCGAGACTATGAAGCTCGAGTAGTAGCATATACCGACGAGCTGTTGGATGCCATCAGCCGCGAGGCCCAGAAAGGGCAGAAGCTCGATGCCGCAAAGTGGTTCAAGTACGACGCCATCGTCACATTCCATTTGTCTGCGGCGCTGATTTCACCATTTATGCTGCTTCTCAGACTACGGTCGGGGACACTTAGTTGTCATAATTCTGACGGCAAGCAGTTATTACTCTTTCGACATCATGGGCGATCTCGCATTTGGTAAAAGCTTCGATATGATGAAGGGCGACATAGCTCACTACTTTCTTACAACGACGCACATGAACATGGTTTTGATTGGGATCTTCAGTGTGAGTGCATACTATTCACTCAACTCGGTCCTGGTCCATTGCCCAGATTCTGCGAGTCGCCTCTTTTGTGGCGGATATCAGACTATAGGTAAACCATTGATCAAAGCTCGTGGGCACCCCAGTTCAGAAACGCTTTTTGTTCCTTCCGACCGATCACGCACTGTTTTCGGGAGTATGCACGCTGACTCAACCTTGACAGCGTGTGATTTGGCTATTTCCAATTTTCAATGCGACCATTGGGCGTTGGGAGTACCAGAAATTCCAGAACTTTGTAAGAGGCTTGGTTAAGCAGCGCATCGAAGTATGTGTGTCTCCGAGTCGTCAACGGCAGACAGGATTTGTGCTGATTATATTGTAGAACGAGCCACATGTCCCGGACGTTTTCCACTGGATATTGGAGGACTATAACAAGAATCCTAAGCTCAGTTGGCAGGAGAAGGAGAATCTCATCGGCGATGCGAGTCTCATCGTCGTGGCGGGAAGGTAAGTCCAAGGCCGGTTCGCGCATCAACATACATTGCCGCTGACCCATCTCCGTTGACAGTGATACCACAGCCGCTACATTGACGTGCTTGTTCTATCAGCTAGCGATTCATCCAGAAGTCTACAAGGAGCTGCAGCGGGAAGTCGACAAATTCTTTGCGGAAAATGAGGCCGAATCCAGTGAGTGGGAGTCAAGTACACTGGGCCGGCTTCAGTACCTGCAGGCGTGTATCGATGAAAGCCTCCGCCTCCATCCGCCTGTCGCCAGTGGGTTGCAGCGACAGACGCCTGCGCAGGGTATCCAGATCGGCGACCGATGGATTCCCGGCAACACAATCGTCATGACGCCTACCTACACACTTGCACGAGGTGAGTTGCGATTGGACCAAGATTCCACCCGAGGACGTGTTGCTGACGTGGTATCAGACCCTAGGACTTTCCCCCTAGGCGATAGCTTCATCCCGGAACGGTGGACGTCGAGACCAGAGCTGGTAAAAGATGCCACGCCAAATGCCCCGTTCTCAGTTGGTGAGTCAAAGAAAGTCTCTGAGTGGGGAAAAAATACTTTAGATGCTGATCATACAGGACGGTTTTCCTGTGTTGGAAAGCAGCTAGGTCTGAACGAAGTCCGCCGTGTGACTGCCCTCATCGCCCACCGCTACAACGTTGCTCTGGCACCAGGACAGACGAAGGAAGCTTTTCTGGGCGGTCTGAGGGACAACTTCACTTTGGCCGCTCCAGCACTTGATTTGACGTTCTCGCGGAGAAGGTGAGGGCCTCTGAATTGTTGCAAAGTGTTTTAGCTTTGTGCAGGCATGTTCGTTCGCTATTGTGTGGTACAGTTTACGAATGGTGTATTTAGCGGCTTCACTAGTAATAAACAAGTGGCAATATCAACACCTGCTCGTCGAACCGCCATAATGGGTGCTGGAGAATGCTCGACGATCGAGTGGTGACGTACTTGAGGTCTAAGTGTGTGAGACTGTTCACATAGTATAGACTATTGTGCATAAGGCAATCGTCCAATTAACGTCGCTTGTAAAGCTCACTATGAGGATAGCTTTCTTGCAGTCGGGCTCAGACCAAACCCGTCCAGATTCTAGTGGAACGTCCTGGCCTTTCACGATGGTGCGTCTGATGTCCTCCACTCCGCAGACATTCCTACTTGGATGGAAGATTCAGTCAAGACCTCTTGTCTCGTCACAAAGTCACCGGTATCTCTCTCAAAACCATCAACGGCTCTTCTTCGCTGATGTGTCTCTTCTAGTATGAAGGTCACACGTGCAGACCGCGCCTCACACAGCGATATCGCCAGTCATCACTATCCGAGCCGTTCCGCCCAACTTGACCTCCTTGACAAGCCTCCCGCTTTCACCTCCGTCAGCCGACACAAGGTTCACCTCAATCTCGCTCTTGCGGCCCATCTCAACACCTTGAGTAATTCTGTACCTCACTTTCTCAACGTCACCGCCCACAGCAAGGTGGCACGCCAAAGACGAAGCCGCCGAGCCAGTGGCCGGGTCCTCAAACCCAAGCTCCACCATCCGCGCTCGAATGGTCTCTGTGCGCGTACCGTCCTCGGCGGCAGCCACCGTCTGGCGCACATAGTAGTAGCGCGCTGTGAAACCGTGACCCCAGGGGCCTGCGTCCAGCAGGCTCACGTAGTTCTCCAGGTCCAGACGCTTTCCCACGCTCACTTTCTCAAGACACTCAATGTTTGGCAGTTCTACCAGGAGGAACGTCATGCCCTTGACGATGCTGAAGATGGGTGCGTCCAGCTCCGCATTCCGGATAGCTTCTTCATCGTGGAGGGCCGGTTGTATCTGAGCGGTCATCTCTTTGTCGCCCAGCTCGTAGAGCGAGCGCAGCGTGCGTGAGTGCAGGTGGACATCACAGGGAATGTCAGCGGTCACCGAGCCATCACTCGCCGAGGTGAGACGGATAGGGCCGGCTGGAGGGATAATGGTGTCCACAAAATCCCAGCCGAGGTGTTGGCGGAGGAAGTAGGCGGTGCCTATGGTAGGATGACCCGCGAATGGGAGCTCGGACTCGATGGTGTATATCCGTATCTCACGCTCGTTTGAGGAGCGGTCTGGAGATGAAAGAGTCTCATTGGGGTTAAGGTATAGGAAGACGGTCTCGGACAGGTTGAACTCTTTGGCGATGAGTTGTTTGATGTCAGAATCGTCGGCTTTGTCCAATACGGCTCGGTCCTTGTCCTGTACCACGACGACCGCAAGAGGGTTGCCGCGGAAGGGAGTGTCCGTAAAGACGTCGAGGGTTACGAACTGCATGGTGTGTGGGCTGAGGTTGAGTCGGCTGTCGACAATGTAGGGCTGCAGATGCACTGGAACCACACCGTCACGGTCGCAGCTTTTGTAGTCGATCTGATGGCGTCGTTGTGCGGATGCAGCCACGACAAAAATCATTCATTGAGTCATCTGAGGATGAGTATCAAGCACAACAAGCGTGGGATGTTACACATCAGAGTCATAACATGACCACTCCCTCCTGCACGATCCCGCCCACGTTCAGGGATCCACACGTAGGCCGATGCCGCTAGTTTCCCTGGACTGAGCCTCTGTATTTCGGACGTGTCCTTGTGTAACTGGTTACCTTATCTGGCGATCCTTTTTAGGACGCTGGTCTATTCTGTAAAACTATATTTGAAGAAGTAAACTCTTCAATCAGGGCTTAAATGAGGGGTTTGAATCGAAGACCAGTTGAGGCGAGCCGCCGGCTTAGCGGTTAGTTGTATCCGTTGACGGGCATGTTCACTAATCACGTGCACTCAATTCATTCATCACTAATGGCTCCGAATGTCCGCAGGATGCTAAGAAGTGTTCTCGAGCCGTTGGATATATCCAACATAGCAGTCGTGCGACAAAATATATTATAGTTCACGCTCCAAATTTTGGGCTTGAACTATACAACGTTGGGTTCTTAGTTATGCGGCTGTGTGCATATTTAGGAGGGCGATACATAGGGCCATGGAACATCAGATCAGGCTGGCGGGTGATCCATGATGTACTGTGGGTTTACAGTTCACTGCCGCGCAGCAGGCGAGCTTTTGCCGGCTACAGCTTTGTTGTCATGTTTGATCTCGCTCCAAATCATTCACCGGCAGCTCAGAGTACGTGCACTCAATTTGGATCTTTGCTCATATCGCTTCGATATCTTCGCCCGCATTACTCGTCATGGCTGCTACTGCGGCATGCGTGTTCTGGGCACTTTGGCGACAGTCGCCAGCAAGGACGGTTGGATCTGCCACTGGTGGACTTCGATGACAGCAGCAGTCTTGAAGAGACTGCACTGAAAGAACGCTACACCAAGGAGACTGGGAGCTCCTGCAGAAGGGCTACGACAAGGTAAGCACGTCGCGATGTGCACCCTCTGGCCAACCCTTGCAAGTACTGAATAGTAGCACCACACTCAGTATTCAAAGAATGGTCACGCTTTTGCTATCAAAACAATGGCTCACAACGAAGCGAGTCGCCGGTTGGTGTTTGTGGCAACGAAACATTTGGAAGAAGTCAGGAACGCCCCGCAGGACAAACTCAGCCTGCCCGAGTACACCGAGCGAGCGTCGGTTCTCAATCATATCCAGGGCCCTAGAATCACCGAGGAAGTCCAGAATGCAGCTCGGATCAATTTCAATCGTGCTCTCAATTCCCTGATTTGTCCAATCCAAACTCAGTGCTTCAGTGCAGCGAAAAAGTGATCGCCACCGTGTCAAGGTATGACCGCTATGAGTGTGAATATTCACGATGATTGCAATGGCATGGCAAGCTGGCGTTCTATAGACTGGAATCCCCTCCACATCTACCCTATCATTTTGCAGACCTTTGCCCACATGTCAGCACGTGTCATGGTAGGCCCTGAATTGTGCGTCGGTTGGCCACCAACTTTACTCGACTACCTTGGTGTAATTTTGAAAGCACCCAGCGCCATTCGCCAGAAATATACTCCTTGGTTATACTGGACCGCAAAGTATTTCAATCCAGAGATAAAAGCCGTGATGGGTGTGCGGAGGAAAGCCGCCAAGTTCGTGCTGCCAGTTCTCACGGCCCGTCAAGCTGAATTCAGAAAACACGGCGAGGCAGCCGAAAAGCACGACGATTTTATCCAGTGGCTTATGGACGAATATCACGCTCAGGGCAAGGAGACCACAGCAGACGAACTTGTGCAGAACATCTCCATTTCAATGGTTGCATCCATGCAGTAAGTACATCTGACCCCTTCGCCATTTTGCGTCTCATGACTACCGATATGGATGTCATGCTGATCAATGAACCACACATGGTGGTACCTCGACCATTTGCTACTCTGTGCTCCTGCATCTTCTGGCTCACCCAGCTACAACCGCGGAGGTCAAGGACGAGATAGAGCGAGTCAAGAAACAGGAGCTAGGCGGTAATTCAGTGTGGACTCGACACTCGCTCGGTGAGCTCCGCCCCTTGGACAGTGTGATGAGAGAGACTCTTCGTATGAACTCGTTCACGGAAAGTAAGCAGCCCATACACATGAGTCCATATAGATGGATCCTGAGAACTGCAAGCCACTGACTGAGATATTCTCTACGGTGTCAGTGCAGAGGACCGTACTCACACCACATACGTTCAATGACGGCCTCAAAGTCCCAGCAGGACTGTCTGTCAACTTTACCGCCCTGCAACACAGCTTAGACGAAGACGTCCATGGTCTAAATGCGAATTCATTTGACCCCAAGTGCTGGGTCAGACTGAGGCAAGATTTCAACACAAGCAAGTTCCAATTTGCGTCCACGTCCGAAGATTGAATGAACTGGGGCGGTGACCCACATGGCTGTCCTGGAAGGTTTCTCGCGGACATGGCTATCAAGTTGACCTTGATCTACTTCCTCGAAAATTACGAGATCAAGTATCCTAAGGGAAGAACAGAACGTCCCGCGGATGGGGGGAGAAAACCTGATCATTGAGCCGGACATGACTTTGCCGATCATGTTCACGGATGTATCAAGTTAGGTGAAGATAGAACGCACTCATATACTACTGGGCGGTCATGTTCCAACCTTGGGTAGCACGTCTCTTCCTACTCGATCATCCAGAGGGACAGCAAGAAGCCAAGACGCGCAATCTACTTTCCGCTCCCGCTTGTGTGGATGTACAGTGGTTCCCCCAGAAATAGCGTATGTGGATATTTGCGCAGGCACCAATGGATAACTGTAATGATAAGGAAATATGGGGCATCCACGTTATTCTTTGGTGGTAGGTGCCCTCAAATAGCATATAGCATATGTTTTTTTCGAGATGCCCCATATGCTATTTCTGGGGGAACTACTGCAGTACCAAATGTGCTCTAGGCAACCGTTCCTGGCCCAAATCAGACATGCAGGCTCAACCAAATATGCAAGGCCTGCCATTCCCCTCTTTTAGCTCATGTGCTGCTGATTGACTTGGAATCGACCCTGTGTAAAGACCAAGGTAACGCCCTTTCGACTCTTTCACTGACATATAGACTATGTGTTGATATAATGTACCGGCTGTTATTTGTACAATATTGCTCCCTGAAAGTTCCTGTCCACTTGTTCACCGAAAGTAGGACTCGAAACACAAAACAGCGTTGTCTTGGACGAGGCAACATTCATGCAACCCTGAATATGAAATTGAGATAAGCAGAGGCAGGTGGCTCGCTGAGCCAGTGACGGAATGTGCGAGTGGCCATCGACTACCTAGGTACTATCTCCGTGAACACTGTCTGCAGAGCATGCGGGGCACGCAGTCAATCTACGACATGCATGAGTTGATGCCTGAAAGCATCAGCATACCTAGGTTTACCCTTAGGTATATGAAGGCTGCTGATCCGCTGGTTGTGGGACCTCGGAACTCAACTATGATTATCTTCTGAAGTTCTAGGTGTGCCCCAGGTGAGGTGCCTTGTGATTCAGCATCAGCAAATCAGACACCATGCTTCAATTGATATTCTTTGGACTAACGGGCAGTGTCTTGTTCGTCCTCATCCGCTTCATCCTCTCAACCCTGCGCCCAACTGGCTTTCCTCCAGGTCCGCCCACCATTCCTGGCATCGGAAACATCCACCAAATCCCTCTCCACGCCAATTTCGTGACTTTTGCCACATGGGCGCGCAAATACGGCCCTGTACTGGGCCTGCAGCTTGGACCCAACAACCTAATCGTCTTAAACAAGGCCTCCCATGTGCGCTCGCTTTGGGTACAGCGCGGCGCCTTATATGGAGCCCGTCCGCGGATCGCTGTTGCATGTGACCACGTGATTCCAGATGACTATTATCGTCAAGTTATCTTCATGACTCCAGAGTTTCACAAGATCCAACGCGCCGCCACCAGGCACCATCTGAGTCCGCTTGGCTTCGAGAAAATGAAGCCATTTCAGCAAGCGTTTGCTGCCCGTCTGGTACACAACCTGATGGAGAAACCCGATCGTTTAGAGTCAGCTATCTCAGATTGGGCGATGGGTACCCCACTGTATAGTAAGTACATCTGACTGCTAATCATACTCTATTCTTTTCATGAAGCCAACTTCCGGATTTCATCACCTGAAGCAACACCAGCTCAAGCGAGGCAGCGTCCTCACATGTAGAACCTTGTTATGAAATCAAATAGCACCATGAACATGGATCTTACTGATTCCACATCTCCCCAGTGATCTCTGGACGGCGCTTGGAGGACATGCCAGCCGACTGGGCAGCGAAGTACTTTGAGACACAGCAAGCGTGGGCCAAGGCAATCGATCCAAGTGTGGCACCTCCTGTGGATATCTTTCCCTTCCTAGCATGGGTTCCCCAGAGATTTGCCTCGTGGAAACGAACCGCGAATATCGCCCGGAAAGGGCTACTTGGAACCTACTCCGCGCTGGTAGAACAAGCTCACCAGCCGACGAGAGGCGAAACCAAGCAGGCAAGTTTCGAGTCACTGGTGGGGAAATTCCTTCGCGAGAACCAGTCAACTTCTGGGGGCAAAGAGCCAGGCCTGTCGAAACGCGACATGGCCTTCGTCGCCGGTGGTGTGTTCGACGGCGCCTTTGATACTAGCTACTGGACGAGCTTGACGCTCATTAAGATACTCGCGGCGTATCCTGATGTCCAGAGACGGGTACAGCAGGAGCTAGACGACGTATGGTACGTCCAGATTTTCCAAGTCGAGATCGACTTTACCTATTTGGTGCGACAGGCTCTGGTGCAGATATGCTAACTCCAATACCTACATGTTCAGGGGGAAAGGCACCGAAGTTCCAGGGGAAATCGATCTGGACAAGCTGCCATTTCTGAAATGCTGTCTCCTAGAAGTCTTGCGATGGCGACCAGTGACTCCCATGTCTCTTGCCCGCCGAGTGACAGGCGACGACGAGTTCCTCGGCTACCGCATCCCGAAAGACACAACGGCACTCATGAATGTCTGGGCAATCCAGAACGATCCAGAAGACTATTACAAACCCGATGATTTTAATCCCGAACGATTCATGCGCAACCCGATGGGCACCAAGACCGGCGAGGACCAAGAAGGCCGGATGCCATTGTATGTGTTCGGCGCCGGACGACGCGCCTGTCCTGGGGAGCAGTTTGCCATGAACGCCATCAGGTTCGCCTTCGCGAAGCTACTTCGCTCTTTCGATATCGTGGCTGATGAGAAGATGGACTTGTCGATCGAGACAGGCTTTATTACCAAGTTTTTACTGACGCCGACGCCGTACAAGGTCAGGATTGTGCCGAGAAGTGACGAGGCAAGAGTAGTCATTCGTGATCAGGGTCAAAGGGCAAACAATTTTCTCGTGCAGGCGATGGGATGACCAGCATGTGTGGGTCTGGGGCTCGGTTTTTCTACGTTGACTTTCTTTCAGACTGAACTTCACTGAAAGCACCCAGGTAGGTTAGTGGGTTAATCTTGCGTTGACATATGAACAGTGATGAAGCAAGACTTTTGATTTCTTTAGCACGGAAATTGTTGCTCGCTACTAAATATGTGAGCTTGTTGAAGCGCAACATCTGCAGAGACGTTTCCTGTCTGTGATTCTTAATCCCTCTGCAGCTTCAGCCAGCCGCCAACCTTCGGAAAAAGCATCTGATGCTTGACATGGACAGAAATGAGAGTCTTGGATGGCCAGAGTATTTTCACTCCAGTTACCCGTTATTCACTGCAGCAGATCCCGGAGTTCATACACGAATCTCATGCTCTTTAGACATACTCTCGACGCTGAGGAGTAATGTACCCTTTCGCTCGAGGAGGCTTCTGGAGCTCAATGTATACATAGTTTCCACTTCCTGCTGTGGCATACAGTTGATCCGGCACCAGCTTGACTGCCGATGTAGTAGATGGTGCTTCCCCACCTAGCTGTTGCGAGGTTGCGCCGCTTGTATTGAGGCGTTCTCGAATGGTGCTCGGTTTACTTGACAGGCATGTCTTGGTGCGGCGGTAGACAGTCGTGAAGCAAGAGGCACATGCAATAATGATGACAATGTTCGTCTCAACGGCGCTGGAAACGCTGAAAATGCCAGTCCACACCGCTTGATAACTTGAAAATAATTAAAAGACCGGGACAGCGGAGCGTAGCGTAACATACGCGCACACGACATCTGGGATTGTTACCCAAAGTGGGCGGCGACGCCCGTCACCCAGCCTGCCCCATTCGCATGAGACCACCTTAGCCCACTGTGCAGCAGCGCCTGGAATGCGAAGATACGTGCAAGCCACTGGTGAGCTTAATTGATAGATAGGTAAAGATACGCCGGGGTAGCCTGCTTGATAATTAGTGCGGCCACCCAAGAAGAGAGGAAGCAAATTCAGAATGGCGAGGTTGGCGGTGTTCTGGCCACCAAGCGAGAGTAGAACATTGGCAGCCAAGATAGGGATAATATGATGGCATCGGGTACGCCTATAGTAATACTGCTCCACGAGCCCCATGGCAACAAGACTCGATGTCCGATGCGGCTTGCTGCCCACCGGGCGGCGGAATTGAGCTGGCTTCGAACTCTCCGCAAAATGAGAGCAACAACAAGGCTAACCAGAGCAATGCCGTACGAGAAGAAGGCCTTCATCATGGCAGATGGATGAAATGGTGAGGACCAGGTGGAAGCTTCCCAGTCAATTTCGTCTTCTTTTGTGACTTCTCGCGAAGCCTGTGTTCCCGTTTCGCGTTCCGCGTCTTCCACGATGTAGAGATGCCACACTTTTCGATTCCTGTGTATGGCTTGTGATTTTCCGGTCGCAGACAACGCGCCGCAGCGCATCTAGTCTCGAGAAAACGGATCGCCTCTTCGCCGACTGACCGCCTACAAAAAGCGATGTAGGAGAGCAAGAGGGTATGAAGTTCGAAATTGCAAGTGCTCCTCTTTACGCGGGAACGTACCATACTGATCGAGCCAGAAAATACCACCAAGACCACTGAAGCCCAAAGCGCCAGGATACAGCCATTGGGAAATCGGCCATGCGAGGGAAGATGGCTGTAGAGCTACCCTCGGCAAACCCTGATTTTCCTGCGTGTCCCAGGCGCTATATGGTAAAGTGTACGGACTATCGGATAAGATGGGGATCCCTCCGTCCACTGCAAAAGCGTGATCTGGCAAGGTTGAATGAAATCGGCAAAAGAGAAAGAGAACAGGAGGAGTGATATTGGGTACCAGAGTAAGTCGGGATCATCGGCTCGCCGCAGTATGCCGCCAAGGTCTAAGCCAACCCCTTCCACATTCCACTGCTGCGATTGCCTGAAATAGATGAGTGGCACAGTAAATCGAATGCTTTTGCAGCCTTCGGCGACCTCACGAACGACATGGAGGATTACTCGTTGCGGTCCGGGCAGAAAGAGCCGACAAAGCCGCGCGCAACACACCAGCGGGAATATTTGCAGCAGCTTGGTGTGCAACAAGGAGGGTAAGGCGCCCTAGGCGAGGTAAACACTGTACTGGCCGCGGTCCAGGCCAGGCTTTTGCATCAGACAATGGTGCTCGATCCGGAGCGTCTTGCAGCCCGGCGGCGTCCAGAGCCTCAGGTGCATGCTGGCGCCACTGAAGGTGATGATCGCGCCGCAGATGGCGCCTAATTCGAAGAAGAGGAAAAGGGGGAGGTCGCAAACACGTCGCCCTTGAATGTGCTGCTTTCTACGGGTCGCTGGCGACCCTGCAACGTTCCAGCTGTTTGCACATACGTACTGTACTATAGATCACTGTTTGTGTTCCGAACTCTCTGTGCCCGAAGTTTCGATTGCAACTTTGCAAATGCGTAACTAGATACTTAATAATGACCTAGTTGGTTAATACGATTAGCCGTACTACAAACCATCACACGAGACACCAGGAGCCTCTAGGTACTTCAGAACCTAGAGGTACATCTGCGAGGGACTATGCCGTGAAGCTACAAACACAAACGTCGCTACGGCGAACTACGTACGAGGATGCGGTTGGTCATCCGGCCCTACGTCGAGCAAGATTGACTGTAAATCAGTGTGAAAGACGGGCATGCTGGATCCGTGAGCAGCTGCCTCACTTGGCTGCACAGCTCTTAGTCGACATGCGTCGCGGGAAGATAGTGCGATTTGACGAGTATGTAACGGTTATTGACGATTGCGTGAAGCCGTCGTCTGAGCACGGGCTATCTGCGGGACCGAAGGCACAAGACACTTCAGATCCACTGAGGAGAGAACTGCCGTTTACTTCAAGAAAACATCGGGCTGTTGACCAAGGCGACGAGATGAGACCATCAAAGCGGCGGAAGTTGTGCTAGTATTGGGCAATCTGTATAATTCCTGGCAAGCTATTTACTATTGTCGCACGTGTGTCTCGCTCTGCATCTACCGCTATCTCCTCGGGAAGTGCTCCTCCAGCGTTTGTGAGCAAGGCCAACATTTCTAAGTTGCCATGTTGAAGAGCATACTGCGTTGCACGACCCCGTGCTCACCCCTAATGCCAGGGTCGGCTCCAACGTCCAACAATAACTTGGCTGTCGTGATATTGTTGCATAATAAAGCAATAATGAGTGCCGTATCGCCGTAAATGTTCGTGTCGTTTGGATGCGGAACTGGACCGCTGACGCAGACGATGTCGTCCAACATTTGGATATCATCCTCTCACTGCAAACCGGCAAGAGTATGCAGAGCTGTCTCTCCAAGTCGGTCAGGCTGGAAGCAGTCTGCGCCGTATTTCGCGAGAAGCTCCACAATCTGCTGCTTGCTCGTATCAAATTGGCTGCTCGGTGTTCGCAAGACGAGGTGGAATATACTGTCACCGGTCTCATCGGGGCTGTATATCTTGGACGCTATGTCCGGACTGACCAGCAGTGCTTTGATCATGGAGATGTCTACCAGGCAAGCCTGGTACAGAGTCCAGCGGTGACGCTCGGAAAGGCTCGCACCGAGGTCAACGAAAGACCTCACAGTGGGTATGTCGCCTCTCAAGATTGCCATGGCGAGCACAGTAGAGTCATAATCGACACCTGGGCTGTTCACAAAATTAGAGGCTGGGGAGAGCAAAGGCGTCAGGATGATAGGGGAAGAGACGGTGGACAAGTTGGTCAAAGACGGCCGAATCCATGCTGCTGGCGTATCAAAAAAGAAGCAGAAGATTCAGAAAGAGTTGGCTGATTGTAGGAGAAGGATAGTTCTGCAATAGTGGTTGTTGGGGACCAGTGAAGGAAGCTGGAGGACTGTCTTCTCGTATTGAATTTCATGCAGCTCTTTGGCCGCCCATACTCTTCATGGAAACATGGGGAAGTCTCCAGGGCTTTCGAGAGAGACACAACGAGATGTCGAAGAACGGAAAATTGAAAATGGATAACGGGAAACTGGACACAAGGCTCTGCATAATTTCTGGACTCCACTAGGAACTTGTCCACTGGCAAATTACTGGTAAACGTCTCGTTGATGCTTCATCAGCGGGCTGGATCTGGTTGCCTACAAGGAAGAAGCACTGGCGAAGATAATAGCGATGCAAGGAGCTTGAATGGGGTCACTCAAACGTCGGTGGCTGTCTGGCCAGTCACTCAAAATGCACATCCGCTTCTGAGTAGGACCGGGGCATAGGAGGGGCAGTATTTCGCATGAGAGGGACAATGGTAATACATTGTAAACAAGATGAACTCCGATCCACAAGCGAAAGCTGAATGAAGCAGAATTTGGCCTTTTCGCGCTCTCGGAGTTACTGCACGGCGTCTGCTTCAACCTTGGTCGTGCCGCCGCTTTAGGCAGGTGACTGGCGGGCTATTCGGTCTAGTTCTGGGACTCAACTGCATGTTTGCCTTGATGTCGAGCTGACGGGTGAAATTCGTGGGTCCAAGGCGAGGCGACGGATACGATGAAAGTCTCCCTGCTGATCCCGGTCGAGTAAACCTTGTGGTGCAAAAAAGAAGTACTTCAGTGCCGAATTTGGATTAAATCCCCAGATTGGGAACGTGGACAGTTGTCTAACATACATGGCCCTCGGCCCAAGAAAGCAAAGTTATTCGTTTCAAAATTAACTACTATGCCCATGAGGCATGCCATCACGGTACCCAAGTAGAGCTGTTCCCCGACCTTGACAAAGGCGGACTCATTTGGGAGACAATGGCCACATCTGGTATAGCTATCTACGACCAAATATACTCTGCTTACGCAAGGGCTTTTGGTAACAGTCTGTTACAGACTGACTGCAACAGCGAAACCAGTGAATCCAAGCAATAGTCTACCAACAATGTGGGTAGTATGCGCCGCAGCTGCACTGCTCGAACTCGATGATGCGCTGGTGCTCGAAGCCGACGTACCAGTGCCACCAGTCGAAGCCGTCTTGGAACCACTCGCCTTACTATTGCCGCTCGAGTGGCCCGTGCCCGAAGCCCCAGACGAAATCGTCGCGGTTGCACTCGCCGCGCTGCCGGTAATAGTTCCAAGCCCCTGGGTTCCCGAGAGCGTATAGTACAAGCTCACAGCCGTGCTGCTCGGCGCCTGATCACTGTCCGTACCCGTGGCCCCGGTCGTCGGCTGCGTGGCGGACGCGGCCACCGCGGAGAAATAGCCGGCAAAGTCCGTCGAGGGTGTCGGTGCGGCGCTGTTGGAGAGATATTCGCAGAGGCTGTGCGAGGCGGCTGCCGCCACGGACGAGTAGAAGGCCTCGTCGCGCTCGGTGCGCTGGCCGTGGAACAACAGGCAGGCTTGGCAGCCGGCCCATTCTTGGAAGTAGGACCCTTTGCACTTGCACTCCGCGTGCGCGATGTAGCACAGCGGGGTGGTGCCGTTGGGCATGCAGAGCTACTGGATGGTCTCGCTTTCGATGCAGGGTGGGATGACGGTGTCTGGCGACGAAGTGGTGATGTTGGGGGAGCAGACTGAGTCGACGTAGTCTTCGCGGGCGAGGAGTGAGAGTGAGCCAAACGTGGTGCTCGCAAGGAGGGCCAGCGTCAAGATTTTCCTGGCCATGATGTGTTCTGTGTATCGATATGTGATCCTTTCGTGAGTACGCGTTGGTGATGCTGAAGGTATGCTCAAGACGAATGTTGTCAGAGTCTTCTCGAGCGGGTCATGGTAAACAAAAACTTCACAAACGTCCTGTGAGTCAGATGGGAAGCTTAGGCGGAATCCTTCGCATTATGAGTGTGCGGCAGAGCAAGTGAGAAAGGAACCACGGCACGTCGAACCGGGTTGCGCTTCACGATAGTAAGCGTTGGCCAACATCGAAAAATGTTACTAGATCTGGTGATAAATTAATACGTACATCACACCTTCCTAATTACAGCTTCTCGGGAAATTACATCAGCAATAGTAGTCTCAGCTAGGATCAGGCGGACTCACGGATTTAGTAAATCAACGTAGGTAGTCAGTTGTGTTTTTGAGTAACAAGCGCACGAAGATCGAAAACGGACATCGACAATCATCTTGTCCGACATTTTGCCTGAATACACGATGGGCCATTCTCCCACAAGCGATAATCCTATAAGAGATACACTACAGGCGAGTGTGTTGGCGCGTGTCCTCTGTCCACCTTTCAAGAGCCACAGGCCTGGATGAGCCAGCCTAGGTTCACTAAACGCTTCAGGCCGCCGAGCAGGTAGGTATCCAAATAGTGTCGTGAAGTCTAAGTAGTTAGTAATTTTCTTTGTCAGTACTTCTTCATTGCACCAAGTTTCGGCCACAAGATTCTGGTACTTATTTTAGACCAGCTTTATGTATACAGTCGCCAATTGCCATCACATTAGCATACACCGCTATTATTCAAATATTATATATGTCAGAACAACCTTGATTTTCAACTGCAGAACTGGTTCTGTACGGAAGATGTGCTGGAGGAAGACTTCAGGAGGCATACCCTTCTAACTTCGTCGAGGGATACCCGCCTGGGCAGGTATGGATAATGACACCACCTTCTTGGACCAAAATGCTTTAGAGACGCATTAACAATAACCTCAAAAAAACCCTACTTGCCCACGGAAATATGCATTAATTTCCCAACGGCTGTGACCAATCTCATGTGCATGTGCCCAAAGTAGGTCATGACATCCACGCAGCCGGTCTTGATGCTGGAGGCATCTCCACTGTGATTAGAAAGTAGTGCGATTGTCACTGTCGAGAGTCCCAAGTAAGCCGTAAAAGTGGCTCAGAAGTCCCTGGAGATGTGTCCCGGTTCATCTTGAGCGTTCAAGCTGAATAGGAAGGACCGGTACTAGCTTGTGCATCAGGAACAGCGTCTGGCTCGGAAGCGACAGGACAGACGTGATGAGTGAGGTGGCCAGAGTTTTGGCGGTGGGATCTAGGAGTTCAACGTCTCGTTCAAGATAATTACTGTCCACAAACTTGATTTAGGAGCTTACTAAGTTAACGTACCCACATCCGGGACACCCCCCTTCCGGGACACCCGAAATAGTTCACGGCCATTTCAATCACCCTACTTCAACAACAAATAACTCACTCACTTTTAATCTGATCAACTTCCAAACTTGTACATTTTTTTATTATAACCTCATAAAGGCGTATACGGAAGATCAGATTGTCGCGGCACTTGCTGCTATTCAAAATGACACTTCAATCCGACAAGCCTCGAAAGAGTGGGCTGTTCCGAAGAGCATACTTCATGATCGAATATCTGGACAACTACCGGAACGAATAGCCCACCAATCACAACAGAGACTTTCGATCTATCAAGAAGACCGATTAGCCAATTGGGTCGTTTCTCAAGCCGATCTAGGCCTTCCACCAACCCATCAAGGTTTACGGATCTTTGCGGAAAGAATCTTCCGAACCAAAGGGGACTCAACACAACTAGGAAAGCGTTGGGTTACCTCTTTTTTGACGAGGAATCCAAGGCTTAAGACCTAAAGAAATCTTCCGAATTGACTCAAAGAGAGTCAATGGGGCTACTACTCAAGTAATTAAGTCTTGGTTCTCCTTCCTAGCACTTCCAGAGATCCAGAAGATTAAACCTTCAAATAGGTGGAATATGGATGGAGCTGGTCTTATTGAAGACCAAGGGGACAACGGCCTAGTCATTGGAAGTGCTCAATCTAAGTCAATTAAAAGAAAAGACTCTGGGTCTCGCCTTTGGACTCCCTTCATTGAGTGTATCTCAGCCAATGGCAACTCTCTTCCTCCACTAGTCATTTTCAAAGGCAAACCAATAAAACAACAGTGGTTTCCTGTACAAATGGACTTGTATAGAGATTGGCTATTTACAGCAACCAAAAACGCCTGGACTAGTAACTCAACGTCACTCGAATGACTTCAAAAAGTGTTTATTCCAGGGACTCAACCAACAGACTCAACAGAGAGGCGACTACTCGTCCTTGATGGCCATGGGAGTCATATTACTACAGATTTTATGTGGGAATGCTATCAAAACAACATCCTGTTATTATATTTACCTCCTCATTCATCCCACGTCCTTCAACCTCTTGATCTAGGGGTCTTTTCGTCGCTGAAGCGGTCCTAGCGGAAAAGACTCAACCAACTACATCAATAGGAAGAATCAACAACTGCTGGAAAGAGGGATTTCCTCGAAAACTATCGCCTTTCTCGACTAGACGGTCTTTCTAGTCAAAATATCAGATCTAGATGGAAAGAGACTGGTCTTTGGCCCGTGGCACCGAGTAAGCCACTCTTAAGTCCTTTGCTATTGGAAAACAGCATCAAGCGGACGCAAGAAAAGACTCAAAATACCCCAGGGGAGTTGAAAAGGGCTGAATTTACACCACTAAAGGTGTTGGATATGCAACAAACGATCTGGTCAACGCCACGGAAGTCTCGAGATTTGAGGGACCAGATCGACTTATTCAACAAGGACAGTCTAGCTAATCAAACGTCACGAAATCTCTTCAGAAAAGTTACAAAAGGCTTTGACGAGAAGGATCTGTTATTAGCACAAGCCCTGAAGAGGATTGAGGTGTCGAAAGGCAAAGTTGTAACTAGTCAGCCACAAAAGAGAAGGAAGGTTGAGTTAAGTCCGAATTCCAAGTTCGCCACGATTGATGATATAATGCGCGCCCAACAGGAGGTTTCAGGGGCTATAAATAGTGTCATTGAGTATAGTTGTAGAAGAGGACTGTATTGTAGTTGCTTAATGTAATTAGTTATGTGGTGTTGAAATAAGGTGGTGAGAAAAGTGACGAACTATTTCGGGTGTCCCGGAAGGGGGGGTGTCCCGGATGTGGGTACGTTAACTTATACTATCAACACCAAACAATCCAACAAAGGCTATTACGGTCCAGGCAGCTAGAGATGACATGCCACAAATCAAAGCCGGTAATTCAAAATTGATATGTAGGTAATAATATGAGGTACGTACCGTTTGTTATTTTGTGGGTGTGTTACGGTCAAATGTTGGACGGTGAGAAAATGGCCGTGATCGTTGCGCGCCGGGCGCCAGTATTCGTGCTCTTGAGCACCACCAACAACTTCAGCTTTCAAAATCGTCGGATTCTTGTGCCACAACACCAAGATGCCCAGGAGCCCAGGGTTGGATTAGTACTTGGTAATTAAGCGGCCGACGAGGAGCGAATATTTGGTGTTGTATGTTTTTGAGATTTTTGGTTATTTTACCTGTATATATTTGCCTTCTCAACGCGCTGTCTGTGCAACCCTTTTTTTTTCTTCTTCTTCTTTTTTCCATCTTTTACCGCCGCGGCTGTGGAACGGTGATGTGCAGAGGATTGTTGTTGACGCCCTCGTTGCGCCTAGCCGTGTCTGCATTGCCCGAGCATACACCAAGATTTATGGCATCGGGACGGGAAAGTCTAATTATCCTTGGCAGGGCGGTCTCGGAATGCCGAAGCTTGGACGAATTCGACGGGTGCAATGATTCAGGCCGTTGTTCATTTGAGGATCTGGACTTGGTCGTCTGAAACCATCGGTTGCCGTGTTGGACGTAGTGCGTCTAGGTGCTCGGACACTCATCAACAGACAGTGTGCTAAGTGGTTTTATGGTTTCTAGAGTTTTGAAGGGCTTGATGCGGCAATTCAACACATGTTTTCTGATTCCAGGGTCAAGGCACGGGTTTTGGTGCAGTTATGCATACGCGTCTTCAAAGAGCCGTGCAGCATGAAGGAGGAGAGAGGTGAGAGATGAGCCATGGCGATCGATCGGGATTTGACGTCAAAACAGGGGTTGCTTCGAGCAGCAGCAGCTTTGGCCGCGGGTTTACGGCCGCCGGAAAGTGGATTAAATTACAAAACGCCCGCGTCGAAAACACCCGAGAACCCCATCTTCATCACGAGACGCCACAAGAGTCAAGACTCAAGTCAAGACTCAGAGTACGCCATCACATGCAGATCTGACATGTTCGCAAGCAGCCGCATGATCTTCGGATCTACAGGTGCGGACATTTAAAATTTGGGACCTATGAGGAGCTCCAGAACCAGACGACCAGACCCGGCTATCCGATTCGACCGTCGGCCAAGATTCCGGTTCCTCGAACGCATCGAGTCTCAGTCGCCGCGCTATTCCTATCTACACCCATCCGTGCTGCCATCTTGATGACACCACCACCCACTCGTCTCAACTCGGAAACAAAATATCTACGGAGCCCTTTCTGACAAGCCCTGCTGCAGCACCCTGCCGCAGCAGTAACGCGGTCCTGCCAAGCTGCAGGCTTGATATATCCAACCAAGCTTTCCCTCCTCTTTCTTGTTTTTCGAAGATCACGACTAATCCCCCCCCTCTAAACCCCCTACCCTACGGGCCCGGACAACTTCGAGAGATGAGAGCCAATGGGCTTGTGTGAGAGTCAGCGACACCTACACCACCGCTGGCCTCGATGCCAGCTGCCCCATCTCTTCCCAAGGATGGATCCCCGCTGTCGCCGTCCCCGCCCGACACCCGCAGCCAGTCTCCTAAACTCTCGTGGCCGCTGGTAGACTCTCCTACTCCAGCGGCCGCTACGAGGCCTGAGCATGGCACGGTGGAAAGGCAGCAGGCGGCAAAGCCGGGGATCGCGTCGTGGGGATTTGGGTCTGTATCGTCGTCGGGGAAGTCGCGGCCTTGGTGGAAGAGGCGGCGAGCAAAGGTGGGCTTCGCTGCTGGCGCCATCCTGCTCGTCGCGTTCGTGGTGTTGTTGACTCTGGGACTGTTGGGATATCTCCGGAAGGTAGGCCCGTTTGCCAGTCTCACCGAGAAGAACACCACTGCCACTTCTTCACAACCTCCTGTCAATCCTCTTTCTACTATTCCTCTTGTGTCTGATCCGTTTGCCATTCCGTCGACGCCGGCAGTCCCCACCCCTACTCCCACTTCCATCGTGCCGGTTGCTGTGCCCACGCCCACGAACCAGCCGACTATTAATGCAGTAAGGAAACACTGATGCGCTATTGCTTGCTGGGGTTTTTTTTGGGGGTTTTTTTTTTTTTTTGCCTTTACGAGCTGGGAGACTTTGTGACTCGTTCCGGGCTGCAGCCTAGCCAAAAGGAACGATTACAAGTTGCAGATCATCCGCATGTGCCAGAGAGCGTGTCACAATATCCATGCTGTTCATCTTCTGGCGCTTGCGGACTGAAACTTCCTTTCTCACTTAGTGGCAGCCACTCCGCGCCTCATTGCTCTATTGTTTTGCTCTTTGCCCACTTTCCAACTACAAGCTAATCTTATCCCAGGTCGGGCGAAATCCCACAGTCAACTTGGGCTATGCCACCTACATGGGAACGACCGTCTCCGGAGGCATCAACCGGTTCCGCGGCATGCGCTATGCAGCAGCGCCGGTCGGCGATCTGAGGTGGAGGGCCCCGGCGCCTCCCCCAACATCAACCACCACGCAGTCGGCCGCAGACTTCGGGCCCATCTGCCTAGGCATCTCAGTCGCCCTGCCCAACTCGATGGAGAGCGAGGACTGCCTCTTCGTCAATGTCTGGGCGCCCGAGGCCGCCAACACAACCTCCAACCTCCCGGTCTGGCTCTTCATCCAAGGCGGCGGCTACGTGTCCAACTCGAACGCCAACTGGGACGGCGCCGAGGTGCTGCGCAAGTCGGGCAACAAGATCGTCTACGTCAACTTTAATTATCGTGTTGCGATGTGGGGCTTCCTCGCCAGCAGCAAAGTCTCCGCCAACGGGGCCCTCAATGCCGGCCTACTCGACCAGCGCTTCCTCATGCAGTGGGTCAAGGAAAACATTGCCTCCTTCGGCGGCGATCCCAGCAACGTCGTCATCCATGGTGCTTCCGCCGGCGCCGGCTCAGTGGCTCTGCACCTCGCTGCCTTCGGCGGCCGCGACGACAAGCTCTTCAGCGCCGCCATTGCCGAAAGCGTCTTCTTCCCCTCGCAGCCCTTCGTGCCGCAGCTCGAGTACCAATTCGACCGCCTCACCAATGCCACAGGCTGCGCCACGGACGCTGACCAGCTCAGCTGTCTGCGCAACCTCGACACGACCACGCTGCAAGCGCAGAACGTCCCCGCCCCCTTCCCCGGCCGCACGACGGCGCCCGTACCGCTCTTCTACTGGACGCCATGCATCGACGGCACGTTCCTGCAGGACCTACCGTACAACTCCTTCGCACAAGGCAAATTCATACGCGTGCCGCTACTCTTCGGCAACGCCAACGACGAGGGCAGCAACTTCGCAACCAACGCCGCCACGTCGGACGACATGGTGAATTTCTTCCAGAACAACTACCCGCAGCTCTCCACCAACGACACCGCCGCCATCGTCGACCTCTACCCGCTGCAGACCCCTTTGCCCCAGCACGCCGCCTGGTTTCCCTCCACGTCCCAAGCCTACGGCGAGACCACCTTCATCTGCCCCGCCATCAACATCCTCGCCGCCTACCTCACCACCAACGCTGCAGATGCCAGGCTCTGGAACTACCGCTACAACGTCCTCGACGACGCCAACGTGGCCGCCGGCCTCGGCGTCCCGCACCTCTGGGACAGCTTCGCCATCTTCGGCGCTGCGAACCTCGGCACGCAGTCTGCGCCCGCGTCGTACCTCACGTACAACGCGCCCGTTGTGCCCGTCGTCATGAGCTATTTCCTGTCGTTCGTGCAGACTCACGACCCGAACCCGTTGCGCGCAGCGGGGAGCCCTGTGTGGGATGATTGGGGCTCTGCGGGGGTCAATGGGAGTCGTATTTTGATAGAGACGAATCAGACGCGCATGGAGGTCGTGGGGAGTGACCAGATGGCTCGGTGTGGGTTTTGGGCGGGGTTGGCGCCGAGGATGCTGCAGAAACGAGGGGTGGATGATGTTGGCAGTAATCATGGCGGTGGTGTTGAGGATCACGAGATTTGGATTTAATGCTTGGAGGTTGGATAGAAAGCGAGATGAGCGGATATGGTTTTACCACACTGCATATGCATAGCGTTGAGCGTAGGCATCAGCGGCTTCAGGCGTTCAACAAACAGACAGACAGACTTTGTAGACTTACCCAGATTAGAGACTATTAATTACCATTTTCTGCGACGTCAAATTCAGGCTCGTATCTTTTACCTCTGCTACCTTACGAGGCCCGTAACTTGTTTCCAGACACGCATGTGCGTCACGTCTTGATTCAATTACAACCGTGCTCTATTCACCTCCAGAACTAATTGGCACGGTGGGATATGGTGTGATATAGAATCAGAATTATGTGTTTTCCCTGAGATGTCTATTCTCTAGTGTCCTGTGATCCAAAAGAGGGCGACTGTCTAAAGCGTCTCTATTCTGTTTCGAGACCCGCCGACCTTCTCGTGGATCCAGTTGGCGAGGTCGGACTTCTGTGGTGACCTTTTCGTGGGATGCATCTAGACGAGAGTAGCTCGTAGGCTACTCGCCTGATGATTCGGTTTCGATCTCGTGGCCATTGACCATGATCTAGCCGATTTTTCATGCCAATGTGGACTCAGACCAGCTTCGTCCACTTGCCACCTTTCCCCCCCCCCCCTTTCTTGACTCTGCAGTGTCCCGGGAAACATATAGCTGTGGCCTTCAGTCGCTCTTCGCGTCCTCTTGAAACGAATGGACCGGCTTCACAAGACTGGCCACGAACATGGGCAGACGTTCGAAGTCATGAATTCGTGGAAAAGCTACCACTTCTTCGAGCTCTGCGACTCTGGCGTCCTGAAGCAGAATAGTGGTTTCAAGCAGCCCCATCCACCCAATTCACCCACTCACACCGACACCCCCCACTCCCACCATCCGTCCCACCCCAACTCAAATCCCCATCCGGAAACGCCGAATTCACCACCTCGCCGCCATAGCCGATGTCATTCACAAACGTCGTCGCCAGCGTGGCATTCACAACGCCGTCCGCCTCGACACCATACGCAAACGTCTCCTTCTGCTGCAGCGCGCCGCCATGCGTGTCCTCGCCGATCGTGATCGGGTAGAGGAACGTGCCCGGCGCGGTCGTGTTGCCGGCGTCGCCAGCGATGAGGCGGGCGGACGCGCCCTTCTGCGTCCAGATCTTGACGAGGAAGCGCGTCTGCGTCCACGTCGCGTACCACTCGGCCACGTTCTCGCGCACGCCGCCTTCGTTGTCGTCCGTGACCGTGCTGGTGTTGCTCATGGTGGATACGTAGATGGTCTTGTTGAAGTAGCTGTAGAAGCCATAGTGCTCGGTCGGCAGGCCGCGGTCGAACAGTCGCAGCGGCTGCTGGTAGGGGAAGGGGCGTAGCTGCGCGGCTTGGCCGGTGCCGTCGGCGTTGACGAGTGGGTCGGGGAGCGTGTCGGCGAGCGAGCCGGTGCTGTCGGTGCCGGAACCGATGCCAGCGCGCTTGGTGGTGGTAGTGGTGGCGGAGTCGTTGAGCATGTTTGCGCCCGCGGAGCCGCTGAGCGACGTGAAGAAGGAAATATAAAACGGCGTGGGCTCGCCGGCTTTGTCGGCCGACACGATGCCGTCGGTCCAGTTGCCGAGGAACCACATCTCCTCGTAGCTGGGCGGGTCGGGGTTCGGTGCGATGCCAGTGTCGTAGAGCGTGTCGTCGCGGCGGGAGAGATCGCTTCCGGTGAGGTCTTCTGTGGGGGTTGCGGATGTGGCGCTTGATGTTGCGGAGCTGGTCTGCGAGGCTGCTGCTGTTGACGAGACCGCTGTGCTTGATGCCGTGCTTGCCGCCGTGCTTGCCGCCGTGCTTGCCGCCGTGGTGGAGGTGGCGGGAGTTGGGGCGTCGCCGTTGGGAATATCCCACAGCTGGCGGGTATTGTTGTCGTACTGGATTTGCAAGATAAACATGGGCTGATCCGCGTCGCTCGGCTTATTCGCAGCCTGCTCCTCCGGCGGCAGCGAGCAGCTCCACAACGTCTCAGGCGCGGCGCACTTCGAAATGGCCTCGGTGTTGTCCGGGCCGACAACCGTCGCCAGGCCGGTGGGGATCGGTGGGAACGACGTCAAGTTGAGCCATACCGAAGCCGTCTGGTCGGGAGTGTTAGATGTGTCTAGACTGGAAGTCGCACTGGAGCCACTTGCACTTGAGGTAGAAGTTGCCGATCCTGCTGCCGCGGCCTTCTGCCGCATCTGCTGCGACACGACGACGCCCACGACGACGCCGATGATGGTCAGCGCCAGCAGGATCAGGCAGCCAATGAGCCAGCATCGCCTGCGCTGCCGGCCTTCGCGGCCGGACCGTCCGTAGCAGCCGTTGAGACAGGCGCGGCCTTTTCCAAAGCCGCCCACCTTGCGCGCAAGGTAGTCCTCCTTCTCATGGCGACGTCGCGTTTTCTCGATCTGCGCGGCGGGCGAGGCACCCGACACATCTTGGTGGTGGTCGCCTACATACGTGCCAGCGACCCTGTCGGGCAGCGGCGCATCTGCTGCTGCTGCTGCTGCTGAGTGCGTCGACTCTGCTTCTAATCGTGCGGGTGTCAGTGGCACGTTTGCCATTTTCATGTCTGCCAATCGCAAAGCGCCCTGTGCTCTCATGGAATTGTCAAGACCTGGGCTTCCAGGCAGTGGTGACGGTGGAGACTGGTTGGCCAAGTAGTGGGTTTGTGGGAACACAGCTCGGTAGCGAACATCCTGCTTACTAGAGGGCGTGTGCTCGTATGGCGGAGGCACATCGCTGGGGTCGGCGTGCTCCTCCACGACCACGCCGGCCTTTTCGGAACGCGGCTCCTGGTGTTGCTCGTTGAGGGCCACTGGGGGCGAGGGCCGCGAGGAGGAAGCTATCGTTGGCGACGGCTCCCGAATGATCGGCACCGTTGGCCGCAGCGTGGACGAGGATGCATTGGATGCCGTGTACTGTTGAGGCATGTTGCTGGTCTTTTTGTCTGCTGCTTTCCACCACTCGTCAGGACTCGTTGCCTCGTTGCCAAACTTGGACGTGGGACTGAAGCGCTCTTTGAAGGGAGTTTTGACGTGGTCCCACCAGCCAGAGCGTGATCGAGTGGTTTCTGGAGAAATCTTGGACGCAGCTGACGTGGGCGATTTTCTGCCGTCTTCCTCGAATAGTGTCACTGGTGTGAAATTGTCGTCGTCGTCCACTTCGCTGGCCTTGGTCGAGTTCTTGAGGTGGGATGGGACTGCAGGAACAGGATGTGCGGAGCTCTGGCCGGTCGATTGGCCATAAATGTTCTGTTGCTGATACCGGGCCGGGGAGTACCCCCCATCCTCGGTGTCGGGCGACCATGCTGAGTTCTGATGCTGCGTTGCAGGGTGCATCGCGCGTGAGTGGTCCAGGAACCGGTTTGTGGGCGTGGCGACAGTCGCCGTCTGGGGGCTGATCGTCCTCGATGCAGCGTCCTGCTCGGGCATGGCCATGCCAATGACGATCTTGTTCCCATCCGGAGAGAAATGCGGAGAGTCCGGGGTGGCAGACGCCGGCGACGGGCTGTTTCTGAGCCAGGCCCAGTTGCCAACCGAGGCCAGATTGGGCGAGCCCTCCAGGGCGCGCAAAGCACTTGCATCGGCGAACTTGTTGATGTTGGTCTCGCTGGAGACGGGGCCGGGGTTGGGCTGCACGAGCTGGGCGACGTGATGGGGGCCTTTGCGAAACCGTGTCATGTCTGTGACTAACCTAATGCCGAGCTTTTCATTTTGGTTCTTTTGTCGCTTGCGCGACTTGAGTCTCTGCAGCTTCGAAGTCGACTGTTTTGTCTTGGAGCGGCGGATGGACTGGGTGGCTGATTTTGTGCGAGCGAGCGAGTGTGGGTGTTCGTGTTCTGACACGGTGAAGGGGTGGTTGTGGCTTATAGGAGCTATTGTGTCGCCGCCGTCGGACCAGTCTTCCCAGTCGTCCCGAGCAGCATGTATAGCACGCAGATCATCCATGGTGATGAAGCGTGGTGGAAGTTTAATTGAAGCAAAACCGTCGCAGACCGTCCGTGCCCCCGAAGGATTGTATGTGTGATGGGTGCCGGTGACAGGCCTTGGCGAGAGCTCACAATGGGCAATTGAGAAATTCTATGTCGGTGTCTCAATCGGATGTGCTCCGGTCGAATGGTTGTTGTTGCGCTGATGTGTCCGAGTACTAGTAGAAGCGGGCGGTGTGTGGTACTCGGTGGTGGTGGTTGCGTTGGTGGTGTGATGAAACCGCTATTGAGGGTTTTTGGCTGTGGACTTTTCGATTGAAGAAAGTAAGAAAATTCAAACTGCCAGACTTGGTGTTTGGGAATAAAAATTAGACAGTGGACGAGTCGAGCCTGTTACTGCGGACAATGGCCATTGAGATGGTGAAAGAATGGCATGCGCCAAAGACAATAGCAGGCCGCGGAAAGATCTCGAATGTGAGCGAACTGGTGGGCCAATGAAGCGTCCCGAGTTGCGACAGAGGGAAATAAAGGATGGCGAACTTGCGGAGAGGAGAGAACAAAGGGCCGTTGGAGGCTGGTAGTGATTCGATGTTTCCTTCTCATCCTCGAGCTCCACCAGCTGCCTCGAATCCGGGGATTCATGTCCACTGTCCTCTGATCAGAGAGTTCTGGGGCAGTCCGCAGCTGAGCTCCATGCCGCATGCTGCATCGACGGTGTTTCGTTTGGCGATGTGCCCATTGTGAGTGGCTGGATTGGCGCAGGCGCTTGGAGAGTTCATCTCGCCAGTTTGCCTGCATCAAGCAACTTCAGATGACGGCGCGTAGATGCACTCAAGATTTGCAGCTTGCAGGTGTCCAACAGCGCGACGTGGAGAGAAGGAAGCGAAAAACTGCAGCAATAGCCGCCGACTCCAGAAGCGCTGCGAATCTGACCAATCGTCTTACACGATCTCGGGGCAAGGGGGTCCCACTGTCCCAGGATCAGGCCCCTGGAGAGCGCTGCTCAGCGCCAATCGTTCCAGCGTCTGCAGCCCCTCTGTCGCACGCATGCAGCTTCTTGCCCCTGCAGCAAAACGAGTGGTTCTCGCGAGCCACCTCAGCTTCTACTATTGTGGCATCACTTTCCAATGACGCGGTTCTGCCTGTCGGCACCTCGCGTGGCACTGTGGTCGGACGTGTGGAACGACATGCGGCAAATCGCAAACGTGTGCACCGTTCGATCTGGCCCGAGTCCTGCCCAGCCGAGTCGAGTCGGCACGGTCATCAGCTCTGGGTTGCATCGTCCCCCAGCTCAATAGCTGTGAAACTCAACGTGTGAACCTTCTCAAGAGCCGCAGCTTCAACGCCCTCGAGTCGACAGCCCTTGCCTTGGCCATACCACGCTCCGCATTATGTTTTACTGAGGCTGGATGGTAGGGTTGGTCCCTGAAGACGTATGAAGTGGAAGCACAGATAGTAATGTTGATGGATGAAGGCAGTGACGACGTTGAGGCAGGGAGGTTTGTGTTGACACATGGAGAGGAAAGCAGCAACAGTTTGCGCACGGAAAACTGAAAGATAAAGTAAGCAGCAACTTTCAGGTCATATGTGCCATTGGACCAGAATCCCGAGGTCATCACCGCGCAAGTCGTCGAGCCCAAAAATGCCCAGAGCTCGACCAGCAACCGGGCTCATGCGGATGTCCACTGAGTGAACCAAGCATTACCCTTGGAGCCGAAGGGATATGTGCCAAATTGTTGGAAAACTCCGCTCGCTGCAGCTTCCGCCATGACACTTGCTGCGGCAGTGCTGCCAATCTCAATGTGGGAATCCGTGATATTGCACCTGAGGCACATGGAATGAACTTGTCCACAGAAGAGCTGTCCGACAAATTCATACAGGATGATCCAAAATCCTTGGATGAGATCTCCGCACACTTACTACCGGAAGTTTCCGGTCGCGCACTTTTATGAGACACATCACTCGAACTATCAGTGATGGCGTGTACTGAGTTCCAGTCTTCACGCCCTTGTGGCGGCGCGCTTCCCCTTGCATAACTTGGCGATATACAAACACGCCACATCTTCATTTCATTTCAATCGATTGATCAAATGAGTGTGATGCGACATGCCTTTGGCTTCTGTCAGTCGGCAGTCACTCTGTCCAGCCAACATCAGTCAAATTCGCCGAGAAGAGGAAAGCCGCTGAACAGCAATTTGGTGATGGAGCGAGCTAGACTGCAGATGCTGATGTCAGGTTTGGCAGGAAAGACTGTAGAAACTCATTGCTTCAACCACCAGGTACATGTCCTGTTCTTACTAAGAAAATTCAGAAGGACCGGGCACGCCGGCCTCTGATAAGTGCGACTTCGATTCTTCATTTGACACATTGAGCCACTTTCAAGTCAGCTAGACTTTCAATAGCGCCACTGTCTTACTCTAGCTTGACCAAGTGACAGTTAACATACCATTATGGACAAAAAGCACTAAACCGTTGATCACTAGTTCCAAGGACCGTTGTGTCTAAACAAGAATTAAGCACTCGTTGCCGATTGTTCGAGCACGGCTGCCTGCGTGGAAGCGTCAGCCTTCTCGCTCGTCCTGAAACCATCACAGCCCCTGGACTCCAAGCCAAACCCCTTGCACACATCAATTCACTTTTAAAGTGCTAACGAGCGGGAGGCACCCAAACTGCCCGGGGTAGCCAAACGTTACCGCGTTGGTGGCAATTGCACTTGCAGCACTGATGCCTCCAAGTCCCACTACACCTCCCACTGGAACCAACACCGTAGTCGTCGTTACGTACAGCATCAAGGTGACGGAGCAAGACCCAGTAGACGGAGCCGGCGTCACAGTGGCGACAGCACTCGAGGATGGTACGTAGACAGCGTTGTATCCGTTGACGCTGAAAGTGACGCCAGTAGAAGCACACAACGAGCCCAGACTAAGCAAGGCCGAGGTAAGAGCCGTTAGAACGCCAGCGCTGCCACTCGCGCAGAAGGCCAAGGAGTCCAGGAGTCCAAGCCCGAACGAGCAGCTCAGAGGCGCGCTCGTGGCCGTGCCTCCCGCTCCAAGTACACAGTCCAAGGGCGTTGCAAGATTGGCCAAAGACGTGATCGAATCACCGTCCTGGGCCGTGACTGCGGCGCTGGTCACGCCGCTGCCGAGGATCCCCACAGAGGGAACCGCATAGCCGGAGGGGTATCTCGTCGTGTCTGTCGTTGGGGCGAAGAGCAGCCCTGTGGCGGTGTCGAGAATGAACACGTCGGCGGCTGTTATGTCGGGGGTGGTGGCGTAGGCTTGGTGGGCGCTGGGGTCGAGTGTGTTGAGCTTGAGATAGACATTTGCGGTTGCGTTGACGGCGAGCTGGAGATTTATCTGCGGGCCTGAGGGTGTATAGGATGCTACAAATGAGCTCGAGGCTACAATGGAAAATAACAGCGATACTGACTGACGGAAATACATGTCGAATATTGAGGGCCTTCTGAAGGACTTGTGAAGGAAGGAGCAGTGTTGTCCAAAATGAGACGAGTGGCCGCTGGAAACACACGCCCTTAAATAGGTCGGACCTCGCAACGCTTTGTAATTGTTTGGAAAACAACGCATATTCTCATGTCCTGAGGCGCTGGAATTTTCCATGAGAAAAATTGCGCCGACATGAAACCCACAAACGCGTCAGAAACCCTCATCTTGGCGCGCCTACCGGTAGGTGAAGGTGTTGACAGTAGTGCGCATTCCGGTCTCGAAAGTAGCTTGCAGCCACAGCTATGCTTAGAGCTCCTCAAAATAAAAACCCTGACTACTGAGTGCGTAGATCACCATCTCGTCAGCAAACGTTAGTCTAGCTATTCCCTTGTCCCTGCGTAGAACACCAAGTTCTCTACTTGCATGCAAGTTCCTGCCTTGCTCTACCTAATTTAGCACTTCGTGCTTTCGTTCCAATTTGGTAACATAGAGGAGCTCTCAATCGATTATTCTGAGAGTTTGCTGGCTGTGACAACCTAGGGATTCATAATAATCATTCACCTTGGCTGCTGCGCTTCTGACCAGACTGTCCTTAGCTTTTGGGTGGATTCCAATGTTGGGGAATGCGTTAGCATTTTCAGGCAATATTCGATACAACAGGCAGGTTGGCTTTACCGCATGGCTCTGACCGGCTTCCCATATGCTCAATCGAATTACTCTTTCCGGTAAAGGGAGGGGGTGGTCAGGCCCAAATCAGGCCGGGCAAAAATGCTAAATTTCCATGACATTGCTACTGTACCAAGTCTCTATTTATATCCACAAGGTATCAATTCAGCTCGGAAGAGATATCTTATCTCATGTATTGAAAGGTAGCAGTCGAAGAGGGGTGACAGGCCCAAAAAGGTGACCCTAATGCACACGTTGGTTGACTCTCGGGTCATGTGTGGATGTTGCTCCGGAATCGGTTTGCTTCTCGGGAGGTGAAAACTTCAAATAATGTCATAGTGCTTCCCAACTGTGATCTTAGACACATATATCAGGGTATATTGCGAATCTTTACGTTCTAATTACTCCTTACCGTGCAAAATATGGGGCAAGCAGAAGGGTACGACCCGTACCAACAGAACGCCCCGCAGGTCCATCACTCTGGCTCCACTCTGCATGATGAGCATGAGTTAGACTCCTTCTACGATTGTACTGACGTCTTGTCTGACGTCTTGTCGCCAACAATCACGTTGTACAGCCCTCGTACACCTCTTCAACCTGGTCAAGGGCCTCCCACAGCAGAGGCTCCATCCGACTTGAAAGAATCACCCAACGACCCATGGGATTTGAAAATCCAGGCGAGCCCACGGGCACCACAAAAGCGGAGGGCTGTTCTCTTTGACTGGTGGCCAGAGATTTCCAGTGCCATATTCGCATTATGTTGCATACTTGTCATCGTTGTCATTTTTTCAAAGATCGATGGCAAGTTGCTTTCAAGCTGGAGCTTCGTTGTGGCGCCCAACGCTGTTGCCTCGATCATTTGCACAGCTGCCAAAGCAGCCATCATTCTGCCGGTTGCGGAAAGTCTAAGTCAGCTGAAGTGGCTCCATATTTGCAGCAGCAATCAACGGTAAGCTGTGAAACCCTATGATTTCTCTGTTCGACCTTGGGTGTCCACGTGGCTTCGAGCGCTGACCTTCTGCCACTAGCCTTGAGCAGCTTCAAGTTTTCGACACTGCAAGCCGCGGGCCTGCCGGTGCTATCAAGTTCTTGTTCAGAGCCAGAAGTGCTTCATTTGTAGCTTACCTTGGCTGCGCAATCGTACTTTTTGCCTTGGCCCTCGAGCCGTTCACGCAACAAAGTCTCAAATACCCAACGATTAGCACACCCGTCGACTACCAGAATTCGTCTGTTAGCCACTCGCGAATATTTGATATGTGGTTGTACACCGATACTAGCGATTACAACGTGATCAGTGAGTAAAACATCCATCCGCATTTAGTATTGGTATTGGTCAAGGGCTTATCAGAGTGAAAACATGTACCTACTTGGTAGGTATGAGTATTGAAAGTGCATGGACTGACCACAGACTAGGTATCTACAGAGACCAAAGTGTCGTTGCTGGCGGTATTGCAGGACTTTACGGCGTGGTTTCCACCCCACCTTTCTCATGCCCAGGAGCCAACTGTACTTTTCCTATGATAACGTCTCTCGGAATACGCAGCATCTGTGAAGACGTGACAGAACAGACACAGGCGAGCTGTGTCAATGACGACCTTACTCAATCACAGGAGGATGTGGGATCAGGACATCCAAATTACTGCAACTATACTTTGCCCGGAGGTGCTTTGTTTACCGCAGCATCTTCATTCTCGCCACACTCTGGGTTCACCACTCCAACTATGGACATCCAGATCAACAACTCGGTCTTGACCCGGGACTATAATTATACGACATTGTCAAATTTAAGCATTGTCCACTTTGAGACAAATCGAAGTCTTGCAGAGCCAACCACAGAATGGCAAGACACGATGTCTTCCTATCAGTGCACTTTCGAACTCTGCGCGTGGTCTTTTAGCAACTGGTCCTATGTCAGCGGCAAGCTCCAGCCGGGGTCTACACACCAATCACAACTGAACCACACGTCTGGCTTATCCGTACCACTCGCGATGCAGTATTTCACTTACGAGGTACGAGACTCCACCGTTCTGGGAAACTCTACCGAGAACAGCACCTTTGTCCTCAACAGTCTCGATAAGGACAGCATTCTGGCAAACATCGAAGAGCTTTTTGGGGCGAACTACACAGCGAATAGCTTGTACCAGGCCAGAAGTGATATCCCGGCTGCCCTTGACGATTTCGCAACGGGTATGACCTACAATATGATGAGTGGGCCCAATGCGACCTTGACATACGGTCTGGTACTTGAGAATATGACATATATCCAGGTGAGGTGGCCGTGGCTGGCATTGTGTGCTGCAATGGTCGTGGTAGCGGCAATGTTCCTGGTGGTGACGATCATCAAGACTCAGATGGCAGAGATCCGCCCTTGGAAGTCCTCGCTTTCTCCCCTCATCTTCACGGGCATGAGCTTCGAAGGCGTCGGAATTGTGCGAGAAGGGGAGTCATGGAGTGATGAGCACAAGTACCACCGCATCTCTACCATCAAACAGGTCTTGGCTTAGATCTGAGAGGACCCAAGTATATGATGAATTGATGCTTGCTAAATGACGGAGCTTAAATGAAGACACGAGATTGTCCTTTGCAGTGTTGAATAGTCATTGACGCCCAGTGAGAGGTGCTCAGGGGGGGCTGTGAGATTGAGATTAAGGGGCTCGTGTAAATAAGGCTATTGTAATTTACACCCTCAATCGTCGCAAGCTGCGTGGCTGGGAGCTCTGAGACTGAGACACCTTTACAGTGAAGCTTCCCGTAAACGAAAATTCAAGCTTTACTTCCGCATAGGAAGTCTGAGTTTAACTTAGAGAGAATGCGGTAAAGGTCGCAGCAGAAAACAACTTGATGCGACACCCCAACCCTGTCTTCAGACTGCCATGCCAGCCACTCTCATCGCCCATTGGCTTGACTTTGGGGCCGTCTATGAAGGGCGCAACTCCGACTACTCTAGAAACCTGTTCGCCTGCTAATTGAAATGGCACGAAGAGGGAGAGTAGGACCAACCTTTCCGTCCGATGGGGAGATGCGGCGGATGATCGACGCGCTATGGGTTGGAGACAGGGATCCCAATAACGGTTTTCTTGACAAGATGGATGGAGGCGACGGTGAAGAGGATTCCTTTCAAGGTCGTACACCGTTTCCACGGAGTCGACCCGCCAAGGCTGAGTGAGGACTTGTATGGGCATGGCATTTTCTACGATTTCACACTCAGTCCTCACCAGAAGCCCACGGAAATTGCATTTGACGGATTACCCACAAACTACGACCATAGACGCGTCCCTGGCGACCACAGCCTTTACCCACACGTCACATACAACAACATGGCGGATGCCGAGAGCAGCGCAAGCATCGTGGCGGGCGGCGCAGCCGCACGCGGTGCAGAGCGGAGTGAGGAGCGCAGTACAAAGCACGGCGCAGACATTTTTGAGTCCGCAGAAGCGCGTGAGCTGCGCAAGATGATGGATGATCTCATACTCAGAGCAATCCTGGTGCAATTGTCGACGGGAATTCTTCAATGGCCTGCCCAGTAAGTCCGAGGAGTGAGAGTGCGATCGAGCTTACGGAATTGTGACTCAAGGGTTTGAAGGTCTGTGGAGTACAGCCCGGAAAAGTGCTGGCAAACGTCCAACGTGATGTGAGAAGACGAAGCCATGGCTGCTATGAGAGGCTTTTCAAGACTCACAAGCTAGGAGTTCATGTAGGAGGAACAAAATTAGTTGTGCTTCATGTGAATGGGAAAGGATTTAGGGTTGCCATATAAATTTACCAAGTAGCTTCAAAATTCGACTGTGGCTCATATATTCTATCCGTTCACGGCACAGCATCGCTGCCACTGTGGAAAATAAGGTCAAGGAGAGATTGAATGCAAAGAGTGTTCATATTGTTGTTGTCTGTACAGCAAGGAAGTACCCAGGGTAAACTATCCTCTAGATACAACAGCAGAGCTATGCCTTCACTATTGCTCTCGGGTCTATTCATTATGTATCGCCAAATGCGACACCAGATTTGATAACCATGTAAAAAAAAAAAATTGCAACGAGTTGTTTGCAATGTATCCAATTCTGTTCGAACAGCAGCTCCTGGCGCCACGGACACACCAGCGCTGCCATGGAGCTGGCGACGTCACACTTAACGAACGCGCCTTTGGAATCTGGACGGGAGGGATCCTGGGTCCAGCGTTCGCCCCGACAGATGATGCTGCATAACATATCGACCAGGTCAATGGCTGTTTAACCGAATGAGAGCGCGAGAGGAGAGCTCGAAGTGAGCATACCGTGTAACCAGTTGTCTGACCGTTGGATTGATGTTCCCACCACAAGTTAATTGCAATCATCTGGTCGTTGGGCTCGATGGCCCGATAGCTGTCCGATATGCCCATCATGCTTAGCCACCAGAGGGCCAAGTTGACGGTGAGTACTCCAGGGCCGGCGGCGGACCAAGGGATTGCCCGACATTCCATCTTCCAGGTCTTTTCGCCTCTCACTTCCACGTATGACACTCTACATGCCACCAGCTCTTTGTCGCTCATAACATACCCGTAGCGGGTTCTGCCATGCATGCAGTACGTGGTGATCTGGTTCATCGGGCGACGCAAGGTAGCACTGGTCCTGGAAACCATTCTCTGGAAAGACCAGCCAGTGCTCACCTTGTTGTCTCCCATGACGAGGCAAACATTGCCAGAGGGCTTTCGGAGGAAAACTGCCATGTCAGGAATCACATCGTTCCTCTTACTTCTCGTGAACTTGATCTCGCGCTTGGCTATCGAGATACGAGGCTCAGAAGCGTTTCTGATAACCTCTGCTCCGTGCTTGATCGAATCTCGAACGGCTTTGATATTCCAATGTTCAGCAATGGAGTCCACCTTATCCTCATCAATAATTTCTCGTTGCGTGTCAGTGATCTCCTCCACGAGCTGTCCTCTGACGGGACCCTCGTTGAACAAATGGCCCCATCCATTCTCAAGGACATCGAAGGTGAAATCTTGCCATTCTGAGATACCGCTAGCTTCCACTTCCTCCCAACCGGGGTTGTTGGAGAGGGATGTTGAGGTTGCCGAAACCGTGAGCCGGGGGTTCTCCCGGGTCAGGACCTCGAGTATTGTACCGTATTCGGGACCAAGAGCAGTCATAGTAGCCGGCTAAGGAGTCTTTATATTAGCGAATGAAGTTTTACGTAAGAAAAGGGCTCAGATGGAGTGAATTTAGATCTACCATCGCAGGCTGTGATAATACTAACCGTTCAATGCAGTGAGTGATATGAAACGAGCTGCCAGACTGTGCAAACGAAGCTTATCTATGGGACAGTTCAATATTGAAGGGGACCTAGATATGTATGAGCATCGAATAACAACACATAATTCAGAGCCGGTCCTGGCAAGCCCCATTATATCTGTGCATTGTGAGAGCGCATTCTGTGGCCACCTAGGCAGTGTCAGCTGGACATCGAACGTTGTGGTGAGGCACAGCAGCCACAGCTTGTCGCCTGTTATCCAGGTTGAGCGTGTAACAATATCACTCGCAGGACGATCGTGTGGCCTGGCTCGCCATACAGGCTGTCTGGCAGACATGATTTGTCGACAACTCTCCTGCCGACCTGGCCGCCTGATGCACTCCTACCCGAGCGGCCCTCTTGCCGGGTCGGGCCTCCATCCATCCACTCTCCTTACCTCCCTATCCACTAGCAGCCCAGTACATACAATCTTGTGTGCCTCAGCTCGTGGCTAGCAGGTTGCCTGGTCGCCTTACCCTTCATGGTCTGTCATGTGTGTGAGGAGTAGGAAGCTATTTAAACGCATGCTATCTCAGTCTCAGAGCCGTTATCTCAGGGATCTAAAATGTCACATTGTGAAGTGTACTGTAATAGTACTAAGTAGGTACCTACTAGGTACTTAGTCCTTAGTACCCAGCACTTAGAAAGCAGCACTTAGAAAGCAGCACTTAGAAAGCAGCACTTAGTAAGCAGCACGGCGCGTAGCACTGCGCAACATTCCCTTCAACTTAAGAAGCGCCAGGTTCGCCAGCTGCAGCAACCTTCCGACATGCATTCTTGCATTCTTTGATGCGCCTCGCGCTTCGCGACTTCCACTTGTAGGCCAATGGCTGCTCGTGTGTTATCCGAAACGCTCCCTAAATGTGAGGGACCACAACTCCAGCCATTCTGGTCGCGTTCAAGCGGCCAAGAACCAGCGATCGAGTTTCTCGAGACCATTGCAACTGGAGGGACGGCACACGTCGTCAAAGCTAAAGTTGACGGACAAGTTTATGCGCTCAAGGTGGTGAGTTTGCAAGCCCCTATTTCAAGAGGAACGTCTCTGTCAATGTTCAATTGTGCTAAGAATGGTTGCGCAAGTTCATCCCCGTCGTAGTTTGCGCTGGTTGGACTGGAACATCAAGGTTACGCCGCGTGCCCGATGATCTTCTCACTGCGCATATGCATCCCTTCTTCGCCGAATGCAGAGCATATGCTCGCCTCAAGGAATGTGGAAAGGAGCACTCTGCCGTTCGTTGTCATGGCTATTGGCTGCTCAGCGCCTCGCAGAGGGACGACTTGGAGACAAAACTGGGGCCTTACGAGTGGGGCTATGAACAAGATCAAGAAGCCCTCAAGGACGAGCCACTCCAAGTCATTGTCAAGGACTTTGTGCCAAGTACAGTGCCCTTCAAACGCAGCCATGCACGCAAGATGGTCCGCGACATGAAGGACTTCCACCGCTGCGGCATCGTGGTAGCCGATGTCAAAGAGGACATGTACGTCGACGGGGTTGTGGTTGACTTCTCGCATGCGCAGACTCTCCCACACCTGCTCTTTGACCCCAAATTTCGCGGTGACGGCTTCGAACTCTACAATCACGGCAAAAAAAGGGTGTGGGACGACCTGGCCGACTTGCACAACATTTTCGATTTCTGGAATGAAAGGGCCGCCAACAAGCCCAAGATCACACTCAGTGTGGCGCCAGATCTGCACCGTCTAGCCAGTCTCCGCAACAAGCTCCCCGATCCTACCCCGCTAAACGCGGAGATCTTCGATATCACCAAGTTCGACTGGCGGAAGTTTTCTCTGCGGAACAAGGTGCAGGTGCGAGTGCCGGCTGCGAAGGAGCCGACCGGGGTGTCCAAAGTGAAGAAGCAGAAACCACGACGAGCTCAGAAGCTGACTGAGATGTCCACACCGCAGAAAGCACCGCGAGCACAAAAGCCTACAAGGACGAATATAAAACGATGACATTATCACATGCCGACCAGTGATCTGATAAAACTGTACAGTGTCCGTAAAGCGTTCAGAATCTGGATGCAGAGTTGGGCTGTGTAAGTAGTCTTCAGGTCAGTGCTCTTGAAAGATCTTGCACATGTAGTGTAGAGAATCCGCTTGGGCTGCGTATAGTATTCACTATTTCGAGGTTGTTCTTAAATGCACAATAATGAACTTCAGAAGGTGAAGTACCTTTCAACTACATTCTTCAAGACTTTTACAGCAACATTTGACAGCCCACATACAATATTCGTGTCTTGATGAAATCCTCAGAAAGACATGTATGCGCTCAAGCCTCGTGTTTAATCAGCGGCCGTTCCAATATCTTGCCCGGGAAGATTCACGGTTTGCGAGCGCACATCCGAACTCAGCGAAGCAGCCGGTGCTATTGATACTTGGGATTTGTGACTTGTATGATTCCAAAGTTTTCGTTCATTCAGAGATGCTACATACCATTTGTATATAAGCTCATCATTGTGGGCCGCCTTTCTTGCGTTGTCGACCTTGAGATTTTCAGCCTGCTGCTGCTGTTGCTGCTGCAAGTCCCAAGTCCAACTACCCACACTCTTTTTAATTACTCTTCTATCTTACGAATTCCCCGTTGTCCTTCATCCTAATCATTAATTCATTATTCTTAATACCCTGTTAAAAACGCAGTTGGTGTATTTTCTTGCACACGGGTCAAGACAGCCAGCTCGAACACGAACATCAGCAGTGGCATCCAGACAGGCAATGTCCAGACCAACACCAAAGCAAGCTTTGCAACCAACATGATGGCTGTGAGCAATTCCATTACCTCGACCAACGCCACCTCACTGAGCCCCATCGCGGAACCCCATACCGGCAGCGTGCCCGCGACCAATGTTTCCCTAGTCTGGGGCCAGAGCAACACATCGGTGGTAACGGTGGACTTATCCATGAACTACTCAACAGTCGTTCTCGAGCAGCTCAACGCAGTTTCAGCGGTCGACTGCGAGGCCTCTTCGGTCCAAGTGTCATTCAGCAGCGCGGATGAGTTCGCTGCGGTCCAAGCTGTCTGGTCGTCGCTTAACGGGAGTTTCGTCATGGTCACCAACCACATGGGCGACTGCGACGCCGAGTTCGAGCGTGGCTTCTTCCTAGCCGACGTGGAAACCCTCAGCTTCTCTGCCGCAGACCTCACCGTCCAGGCGCACGATGAGAAGACGGACGTAGCCAGCACCAGCGACGACATCGTCATTACCTTCTCGAACATGCCCGCAGTTTCAACCAAGCGCGAAACCTCCCTGGACGAGAAGGGCCTGACGATCGAGAGCGACATCAGCCTGCCTGCTGCGACCAAGCTGTTCAACTACGAGAACTACGTGAACATCACGGCGGATCGCGCTGAGCTCAGCATCTTGACACTATACTCCGGCATCATCCGCTACTCGATCCTGACGTCCACGCTGACCGAGTGGCAGTTTGACGTAACGAACACCCTGTCTCAGGATGTCGCGCTCACCTTTGACTTCACGGCGCCTTACACCCATGAGTTCAGGTACGACATCGCACCGCTGTCGTACCCCATCATCGAAATCCCCGGCATCATCTCGCTCGGACCGGCCTTGTATCTGGGCATCGGCGCGGACTTCACCGTCGACGCCGCGCTGGGCATCACCACCGAGTTGTCGTCGAAATCCAGAACGGTGGCTTTCATATCGACTTCCTCAACCCGAGCCTATCCACCGCTACCAACTGGTCTCCGAGCTACAGTGCGACCGCCAGTGTCACCATCAAGGCTGGCATGACAGTGTCACTGTTCGTTTCAGCCACCGTCGAGATACAGGCCGAGATTCTGATGGGGTTGCTGGATCTCAGCACCGGGGCCACGGTCAAGCCTAGCTTTCCGATAACTTTCGACCTCGCGACGTCTGCTGAAATCGCCGCGGGTGGTGCTGTGTCAACGCCGACCGTTGGTGGCAGCTGTCCCAATGGCTTTGGTGTGAGTGTCGACTTCGACCTTGATATCATCATATTCGCTAGCCAGTGGGCGAGCAAGACCTTCGATGTGTACGATCTTGAGCTTGGGAGCTACTGCTACAGTTGGTTTTAGAGGAACATCGCAACACCTAAAGAAGCTCTGCTTGGACAAATTGTAGATAGAACAACAAGGGCGATTGCCTGACGAAATGATTAATCATAATGTACTATGGTTGCGTGCCTTTTCCCCCCCACCCCTGTCGAGTATTTGTGATCTATGCACGCAGCACTTTATCTCAGTTCTTGACCTGGCAAGGGGTGCATTTATTTACCCATACCACCATAGTATTTGTTTTGACAAAGGATGTCCGCGAACATGGACCCACGGAAATTTGGTGGAGAAACGTTAGTGGGTTTCAGACTCAAACCTCAACCACCCGGGGCCGAAGGGTGTCTTCTTGACAGTTGCTCCGTATTTCGTACTCCGTGCTTGGCCCTCCATCGACGAGTGCTGTATCGACAAGAAAGGCTCACAAGTCGTGAAGGCGTTGGAGAGTGTGGCTGAGTTGCGAAGAAACTGAGAAGCCACCGCCACCACATGCAGGCCCCATCGATTATTCGGGCACGTGCCGATTCGGAAGCGAGCGAGGCGAGTTCGGAAGAGCCGCGGAGGCGGCAACGCGATGCAACCGAACTCCGCCGCAGTCGGTCGCCTGAAAGGTAGGAAAAGTGTTTTGTCGGGAAGTTACTTTGTACTTGGCATCGCTTTCTGTCAGTGTCTTTGATTTGCGATTTCGCTATGGCTGGCTTGTTGGGTATCGGTTGGCATTGCCGAAGGTGTAAGGAGGCATCCACGTCTTCGTGCGACTTTGATGTGGTGAGGGTGACGACTACGTCCTCTTCAGCCACAGCAGACTACTCTGAATTTGGAAGATTGCTTTGAAAGTTTGTTAGCAGTGTTGATAGCCTCGCCATTCCTTGTTGTGATCTAACCAAGGTGCATGTGCTTAGAAAGTGCCTAATTCACTTTGGGCAGGGAGAGCCACTCACTTGGCTGGTAGCCTCCACTTTTATTCAGCGGTCGTCAATCATCATTTGACTGGCCCGAACTGGTGACAGGTTGCCACGCCATGCTATTGCCGGCTTGCTTGTGCTTGTGCTTTCTGGATGCTGCTGCAAGTGCTGCGCCGACAAGATCCCGGTTCATATTGAGACGCTTTGCCCTGCATTAAAACCCATTTGCCCTTCTCCGTGCCATCCATCATTTGCTCAAGTCTTTATTTTCCCGGCCCCGTCATCAACAAACCACCCATCAGCCCTACTCCGTGCCAAGTCGAACCAACGCCGAGACTTCGAGTACCGCACTGTCATTGTCGAACCCATCTTGGCGATTACATCGGTTCAGCCTCCGTCGCAAAAGCATCGCAAACCACCGCCAAAACATCACAAACATGTCTGCCAACGACTACTACCAGCAGGGTCCTCCTCAACACGGTGGGTACCCGCAGCAGGGCTACGGCCAGGGCCCTCCTCAATACCCTCAGCAGGTCAGTTTCAATTCCGGCGCATCCGCGCAGGCCGTGATGCAATCTTTCGCGACACTAACACTCGTGTCCTCAGTCCTACGGCCCTCCCCAGCAGCAGGGCGGATACTACCAACAGCCCCCACCGATGCAGTACCAGCAGCAACCGCCTCCTAAGAGCTCAGGCGGCGGCAACGGCTGCTTGAAGGGTCTGTGCGCCACACTCCTGTGTTGTTGCATCTGCGAAGAGGGTTGCGACATTTGCGAGGACTGTCTGTAGACGACATTGAGGGGGAGCGCGCGGCTTGTCTTTTACCAACGAAGAAGAGCGGCGCGCAATCTTCGGCTACCGAGAACATATGCAGGACGAGTAATGGAGGAAGTCGCAGTACGCTGAGCAGGAGCAAAGAGAGGATGACGGCCTTCTAATCGCCGGCCTTCGTGCTGAGCCTGGAGAAGGAAACATAGCGAACGAGACCTTCGAGGAGTGGTTTGCATTTTATTTGGTTGGGAACAGGGCTTGGAATGGGGCGGACAGACTTGCGTCCCGTCTTGACCTGACGCTATCGCGATAATTCATGATCATCTGCTTAAAGCAGTCTTTTTCCTTTCATCACACTTGACGAAAATGCTGTGCTAGTCTAAGATGTTTGAGCAACGTGTACAAATCTAGTTCTCAATTTCTCAGAAATCTTAATTGCGTACCTACCTACTAAGTAAGTAGGCAATGAAGTAGTTCCAATGTTATGAGCGAAGTGACGTCTTCCTGCTCATGCTGCACCAGAGCACATCGATTGCTCAATGAACTGTATGTGAAGCGAGATTTGACAGAGCCTAATTCGAGGCACGGTGCCTTATTTCATCACCTCAGGTTGCAGCCCAGTGCAGCCTTACACAGTACCTAGGCAGAGACCCCCCTGGGCAGCCGGCAAGGCTGGTGGGCTGAGGCGGTGGTGGGGACTACTGTGACTGGCGTGGGAAGCCTGGGCCAGCACCTGGGCACCCGTGGATTCCTTGGCAGCGATCAGCAATGACCGACCTGGGCGGCTCCTGCCGCCAGCGCCGACAATTCAAGCAGTCCAACGCAAGCTCCTTCGTCACCGTTAACCCCTTTCGGCCAGCACCTTTACAACTTCTTGCCTCACAGGTTCAGGGCTCTGCGATATTCTTACGCCCTTCTCTACAATTCCACATTCGAAAGAGCACCTCGAGCACCCTCACGCACTCGCATGACCTGCGGTCCTTGAAGTCGACGTCATGGCATCGCTCAACCTGTCCACCAATGGAGCAGCCATTAAGAACTCCTACCAGGGCGTCGTCAACCGCGAATTGCCAAAGTCCGATTCGCCAACCTTCGCCCTGTGGGCTCTCTTCACAGTCCAGGCCCCCTTGATGAATGCTTTCCAAGCTGGTTCCGCATCAGAAAGTGTTCTCAAGGTCGAGACAAAAGGAGGTGAGCAATGCATTGAACTGCCCCAAACAGCACTACCGTCGTCACCTCGCTGACCAAACGCGTCCACCCAAGATGGCGAGCTCGCCGACTTGATCGAAGACTTCAGCGAGGGCCGTGTCCAATATGCCTTTGTCAAAGTCAGAGACCCAAACTCTGGCCTGCCCAAGAATGTTCTGATCGCCTGGTGCGGAGGCGGGGTGCCCGAACGCACCAAGGGCTACTTCACCAGTCACACAGCCGCCGTCGCCAAGATCTTTCACGGCTACCACGTCCAGATCACCGCACGATCAGACGGCGACCTCGAGCCTGCCAGTATCATACAGAAGGTCTCGGATGCTTCTGGCGCAAAGTACACTGCTGGAGGCTCTGCGCCGATGCCCGGCCCTGCGCCTCCCGTCGCCAAGAAACCCGTCTTCACCCCGACAGCGTCGAGCGCTGGAAGATCCTTCAACCCTCTTGTCGCCGCGCGAAACCGGAAGGACGAGAACGTGGATGCAGATGGTTGGGGTGCAGATGCGCCGCCAGTCACCAGAACCCAGCTGGAGAAGGTCCAACCCGCATACAAGCCTACCAAAGTGAACATCTCGGACTTGGTAAAGAACCAGGAGCCGTCCAGCAACAACGGTTCAAGCAGACAGGATGACGCTCCAGGCGTCGTCAGGGGCGCTTACCAGCCAGTCGGCAAGGTTGACATCGCAGCTATACGGGCTGCTGCGAAGAACCAAGACGACTTCAGGCCAGCGCCTGTGAAGGGCTCATACGAACCCGTGGGCAAGGTCGATATTGCTGCTATTCGAGCTCGATCCCAGAAGCCGGCCGAGGCTGCAGAAGAGGAAGGGGCGCCCCGCCCATCACTCGCAGAGAGAACCGCAGCCTTTAGTCAATCAGGACAATCCGAGCGTCTCACCTCTATGCCAAAGCCCAAGGTCGCCAACAAGTTCGGTGGAGCCAGCTCGTTCACGGGCACCAAAGCCCCTACACCTGGCGGTCTTGGCCTTGCACATGGTGCACCAGCAGTTCCAGGCGCAGCTCCTGTCGGTGCAGCAAGTCGTACATTTGCGGATGAAGGAGGCAAGACTCCTGCCCAGCTGTGGGCCGAGAAGAAGGCGCGAGAGCGAGGTGCATCCGGGTCTGGCTCGGCCCTCCCTCCTCCTGCAGCCTCTCCAGTGACAGCACAGAAGAGTGGAAACGAGTGGAAGAGCGGCTACAGTGGCAAGAGCTGGGGTTCCGTTCAGACAGGGGCATACGGAAGAGGCATTACTGGGCAGAAGACAGGTGATGATGAGCAGGCAGGCGGCGAGGAGCCAGCATCGCCATCTGGTGGCGTTTCTGCACTGAAAGATCGATTCAAGGGCGCTGCACCTATGGGCGCCGCTATTGGCGCTGGTGCTGCCGTTGGTGGGGGCGCGGCAGCAATCGCAATGGCAAACACTGGTGACAGTGACAGTGCTCCTCCTCCACCTTCCGAGGACAGCCGCCCATCTGGTGGATTTGCGCTGCCAGGCTTGCCCTCGCGACCGGCCGCAGAGAACCAAGAGGAGGAAGAGGAAGAGGAGCCTGAGCACTCGCCCATTCGCGTTGCTGCACCTGTTCCACGCGTTGAGGAGCCAGAATTTGAGCCAGCACCTCAGCAATTGCCTGCACGCCCCGTACCAGTCCCAGAAGACCTCCCTACCCAAGATGAACTACCAGAGGAAGACGAGGCATACGACCCCCGCGGCGCTGCTACCGCTGTTGCGGAGGAGTCTTTCGGTCACGACCAGGTGCACGAGAGCCAAGGCGCTTCCTCCGGTGGCGAGCGGGCGGTAGTGGAGTACGACTACGAGAAGGGAGAAGACAACGAGATCGAGCTCAAGGAAGGGGAGTATGTCACCAACATCGAGAAAGTTGACGAGGACTGGTGGATGGGCACGAACGCGCAAGGCGAGAGTGGTCTCTTTCCTAGCAACTATGTCACCATTGTCGAAGATGATGGTCCGAGCGATGCGCATGCTGCTCCTCCCCCTCCCCCTCCTGCGGCTGAGCCTGAGGCTGCACAAGCGCCAGCTGCTGGCGGAGGTCCCACGGCAACTGCACTGTTCGACTACGAAGCAGCAGAGGACAACGGTGAGCAGCATCATTTTCTTTCCCCTGACTTTCAAAAGACATTTCCCAACTTCATAATTCAATGATCTTGAGTACTAACGAGTCACAGAGTTGAGCTTCGCTGAGGGTGCCACAGTCACCGATTTGGAATTCCCGGACGAAGATTGGTGGTTCGGTCACTATGCCGGGCAATCAGGACTGTTCCCAGCCAACTATGTTCAACTGGACTCCTAAGCCCCTTGGCAAGGAGCGATGTACATTAGAGAGCCATCAATTATTAGGTAGTTTATCATGGCGTTGACACAAAAATGCGAGACTGTGTTATCTCTACACAATTGGGAAATTGATGACCGGCGGCTTCTGGTGATAACTTCGAGTATATAGCTTCGTTGCACTACTCAGGTATGCAAGTATTTGAGTGATCGAGAGTGTTGTCCGTCTTCAGTATGGGTTTGTCGACCTGCTCAATCACAATTTTCCGAACCTGCCAGATCACGGCATGGCGGATCGCATCTCTCACGACCTACTCAGCAAATCAACAATTTATGCAGCAAAAGATATTCCGAGCGCAACACGGCACAGCTTTCCACCTATCCATATTAATTGCGGTTCGTCAGGGCAGGCCAAATCGCATGAGGGGTCCCACGCAAGGAGCTATACGCATGTCTGCACCGCGGATTTCTATCGAGTTTACCGGCACCCATTTTAGTCCTAGCATCTGCACGTAAAGCCGATGCCAGCATTCACCGAGGACAAGGCCCGCTTTTGTCCTTTTAGCATTTCCAGACTTATCGTATGTTCCTGCATATCTACGATCCATCAGTGCGGCTGACAGGTACTATTGTGACTTTTCGCCTGGGAAGGCACATGAGCTGACAAGGTGGGATGCTTCGTACAAAGTATAAAACCATACAGCATGCCGCACAAATCACGACAGTTTGAGAGACTCTTTTAACAGCAACGCAAAGCCTTCAACTCTGTTTTCGCTTTACACAGCCTCGTCGGGGACCTTTCATGTTGCTTGGGCGGCGTCTTGGACGATCGCCCGGTGGATCTCAATACGCGTATTGCCATCGGACATACTAGAGTCTAGGCGAGCCACGGCAAGCCCGTTTCCGTATGTGTTACGGCACTTACTAATTAGTGGTTGTAGTTTATGACGCTGTAGCTTTGCTTCGGCGACATATGATAATTGCATATCTTGTCCTTTTGGACATCGAATCAGATATTCCAGTACACTACCATTCCAAGGTTCATTTCCAACCCGTTCTTTGTGCTTCTGTCTTTTGTGCCTCATTGCACAATAACGAAGTCAAGACTTCCCAAATTGTTAAACACCTCGATTTTGATGCCGGCGTCAACCTGTGTAGCTGCTGCTATCACCACTCCTGTGCTGCTCGGTGCCCAGATTCTCACCATAGACGCAACCTTGGTCGCAAACGCAAGTTGCACGACCCAGGAGATGTACAATTACAACCATCCGACCATCACGTACACAGGCATTGACTACTGCAATATCACTGTCACCTATACACACCCCGGCCAGAATGATACGGTTAGCGTCGAGACATGAATGCCGATGAACAACTACAACGGCCGGCTGCAATCAGTTGGTGAAGGTGGCTGGGTGTCGGGCAGGTTCTTCCTGTCTTATACCGCCATGGCCGCTGCTGTCGCACAAGGCTACGTGGGCTCGACCACGGATGTTGGCTTGTACCCGATTGTCTATACTCCAGACACGTGAGCCCAGGTTAGCGAGGTAAATGTCAATCTGTACAACCTCCAGAATTTGGCTTCTGTCGGTCTTCACGGCCAAGTGAGTTGTCTCAGAAATTCAGTTATTGTAGAGGGAGGTGACTAACCCATCTTTCGCTAGTCTATCATCGCAAAGGATCTTATCAAGAGCTTCTATGGATCAGAGCCAACCTACTACTACTGGTCAGGATGCAGTCAAGGCGGCAGTCAAGGCATGATGCTCGCACAGCGCTACCCAGGTGACCACGACGGCATCGCCGCCGCGGCGCCGGCCTTCAATTGGAACACCTTCATTCCGACCACATCCCGGACCCAAGTGATGATGAACATCCGAAAGGCCTGGCCCCGCAAGTGCGAGATTGACTACATCGCCTACTGCGACCCCCTCAGGTCCCCCTGGACGGCATCACGGACGGGCTGATCAGCGGAATTGACGTCGAGTGCGACTTCGACCCCTACAGCGTGGTCGGCGAGAGCTTCAATTGCACCGACACCAACCTTGTCATGGACATCACCGAGGCCGCGGCCTACACCGTCAATATCACCTGGACGGGCCCCACCACCTCGAGCGGCGAGCGCATCTGGTACGGCCGAGGCATCCAGTCCCGCCTGACCAGCGCCGGCTCCAGCGCATCGGGCACGACCTCGGACTTGGGCTTCGCCATGACGGGCTGGCCGATGCGTGGCTCACGTAATTCATCAACAGGGACACCACGTGGGACGACCTCGACATCACCACCCAGGACGAGTTCATCGGCTACGTGCACGCCGCCATCAATCAGTATGACTCCATCATCGGCACCAACGACCCCGATCTGCGGCCGTTCCGCGACTCCGGCGCTAAGATGATCACCTACCACTGCCTGGCGGACGGGCTGATCCCCATGCACGGCACGACCGACTACTGGCGCAAGTCCGCGGCGATTGATGCGGGTATCGACGATTACTTCCGCTACTTCCAGGTGCCTGGCCCTTGCTCACTGCTCCGGTGGATCGGGAGGGCAGCCCACGGCGACTTGGCAGGCGCTTGTCGACTGGGTGGACAAGGGCATTGCTCCCGAGTCTATGCCTATTACCTTCAACACCACGGATGGCACCGTGAACAACCGGATTCTGTGCCCTTGCCCAGCGAAGCCTGTGCTGAAGGTGAATTCTACCGACAAAACAAGTGCAGAGTCCTTTGAGTGCTCTTTTTGATTGGGTTGGACTGTTAGCATTGAAGGCTGTTGTCGAGCGTTGCAGATAGGACATTGCATATGAAGCCTATTTCCGATCTTGGCATATACATTATTCATTTCTTGTCGATAGGAATTAGCTCAAAGGACGAACTCCATCTGTCTCCGTGGACCTGCTCCGGTTGGTCACGGTCATTTTGGCTGAATATAAGACATCTTGCCAATGCATGCCGATTATCATCTTGTGATTATGATTTCTACTCGTTTGTAATCAGCTCGAATCGAGATGTTCGTCACAGCTGTGGGATTCAGGACTGGGACAACCATCAATGCCGTGCGATTATCCGCTGCCACTGGTGGCGAGATTCGAACTCGTTTAGTACCTAGCATTTAGAAAATGATAAGAGATAGATTAATACAGAGCGAGGGTAAAGCGTCAAGATCAAGTCACCTTTCCATGTTTTCGAGATCAATCTGTGCGCGGCCCAAAACGGGAGACAGCGCTTGTAAATGATTGTGCCGTGCGTGTTTGCGATGCCAATCCATAACAGCCTCAACCAAAGCTCCACCTCGTTTGGCCGTTCCTTGGCTACTAGCAGGCAGCACAATCGGCAATATCCCAGGTGAGGTGATCTGTTAGTACTCGTAGGTGCATATTAAAGCATTTATCCTTCTACGTGCTTTGCTCTATCAGAGCTTCTAAATGGCAACTCGGCAGGCTGCTTGTATGTCATCCATTGCAAGTTCAGATCTTCACACACTACCTATTTCATACATGGATACACAATCAAACTTATCTTACAGAATATGATTGACCACTTTGTTTGGTTCTTGCTGGATGGATCATTTTGTCTTGCGACTTGTTCATCTCCAAATGCTTTGTGGTTACCTTGGGACGGAAGACCCATGATCCAGGCTTCAGGGCTTCGCCTTCAAAATATAGTCAACCTTGACCCAAGCATTCGTCCACCCTTTCTTATATGATTTACTTCAGATTTCTAAATTCTTGTGTTTCACGGGTTCAACTAGTTAGCCCTTCCCCCGTCCCAGGTTCAGAATGCTGCATAGCTGCATCTTCGTCCACAAACAGCATCGCATTCTGTCTTTATTCCTTAAATCAGCTAAAATATTTTCTTTTCATTTTGGACCTCATTCTCACAAATTCATAAAAATTATATATTGAAACATTCAGCCTCATCCAAACCACCAACATTAGCGTGATTGAGCACTTGCGCATAGCAGGCACAAAGGAATGGCCTCTTCAAGGATGCCAGGTCACCCAAGCTCAGCTCTTTCCAGGTACAAGTTCATTGTTATATTGTTGAGCAGTTGATATTAGAGCTTATATTCCTGTTTCTAAGTTTCAAAGCACCAATGAGGCTTGCAATTATATGTGCTACAATTCCGAGTCTTTCTGAAGCATTAGATACTTGCTTTGTATATGAGGTGGTAATTGCTATCTGCATTTCCTGTCTAGACCAAATATCTTCACTCACATGGGCAGCTCCTGCTAAACACAAGCATTTGTGCAATTGTCTTGTCATTCATAAAAGACACTTCAGCCTTTTCTTCTCTTGTCCAACTTCTCCTGTCTTTTTTTAAATTAGTCATTCCTTGAAGGGGGTCCTTATATAGCCCCGTTCCAAGCTGACAGGCCATACGTCTACAGCCATACTAAAAGTATACATAAGCTTCCAAGTTGGCATTGAGTGAGGCTCACAAAGATTATGTGTATTCTATTTTCATTTCAACTTCTTAAGCAGGCTCACAAAATAATCGACTTGGACATTGGCTTATCTCAAACCACTGCCACTTTGGTAATCTGACCAGGGGGCCCACCTGCATGCACCCAGGCCAGAAAGCTGCAGTCAGTTTCCCTATCTCATATACAAAACATTTCTCACTGCCAATCAACAAAAGCTGACTGCTCTTGTAAATTTCATTAGCGATTTACTCCTGAGCTTCAAGAAAACATTGACCTTAACAACTAATACCTCATCTTGGAACTCTAACAATTTAGTGAGACTGACAGGGGTTCAGTCAGCTCCTGGTGAATATGCGCTGCATCCGGTTTAGCGCTCCCGAGGGCAAAGCAGCCGCCTGGGATATTCGACGACGTGCCAGTCAACATCCTCTCCTAATCTTCCAACTCCAACAACTCCTCAAGATATCACAGCCCTCATCGTTGTCAGTCATGTGCATCCGGTCCCCAACCCAACCTTTTCATTTTCCAGACTTATCTACCACCACAGAAACAATGCCACGGATCTCTCTCACGCATGCACTTGAATTTGTCCTGGATCCATTGTCCTCTCATTGATCCTGGATGAGTGGCGACTGTTGCACACTCACTTTGTGAACACAACTCTCTGGAACTTCTCATATGAGAACATTACCACCACACTTCTGTACATGCAGCATAGAGTACCAGTGGCTCTCATCCATCTCGACTGAGCGGCATTCATCGCATGCTCACCTTGTGCTCACCTTGTGATCACAACTCAAGTCGCGAACCACATATCGTGACCTAGGACTCGAATGGGATTATCGTCACGATATCCCCGCAAGCGAGTACTGGTGGCCAGTGCAGCCACCAGTGAAGGAAAGCCATTTATTTGCATTGCGAAATCGCGTGGAAACTCGGTACACAACAATTGCGTCGACGGAGACCGCGTTACAAATGTTTAGTGAAGTGAATGCGCCAATCACTGCAAGCTCACTTTACTGTCCCTGCCATACTTCAAGTCGCAGACTTTTCTGCCCGGCCTTCAAAATGGCGTTTCCATCCCTCGGACAGCTTTGCCGGAGGAAAGCGATCGCCAACATCAACCAAGTCACGTATATCCCCGAAGGTCTTTCAATCACATCAGTCATGGATATCCTCACTCATGTCACGTCCGCGGGCATTCTCACCATCATTCAAACCAACTCTCCCCACCTCCTCGCCGAAGGTGCGCACGAAATCCTCTGGCAGCGTTTCGCCGAGAAGGAGTTTGCGCCTCTGCTGAAGGCGAAGCGCGCGGCGCACAAGGCGAAGTACGATGGTGCCGACCCCGAGCCCCCCCTCTTCAACGGCACTTGGGAGGACATGTACAGAAGCCTTGCAATCGAGCACTGTGAGCCTTCTCTTCCCAATCGCATCACGACCTTGAAGTTCATCACTGACACTGCTTTTCCTTAGGCGCCAAGCTGAACGCCGACTTGGCCAACATGGAGGCCAGCGTGAGAGCACTCGCTAAGGCGAAGGACGCAAAGAAGGCCATTTTGGTGAGCGACCCGCGCACCATCGCTCAGGTCAAGCCTCGCGGAATGCCGGGCAGCTCTGCTATTCGGGCCCGCGGCCCTCAGAGCACATTGCAGAAGATCAACGCCAAGGTTCGTTTGGAGACCTCTCAGCGCAAACAGGCTGTTGCTGCTGCCGCGGCCAGCGCAGCCAAGCCTCGCATCAAGACTGCTATCGCGTCCAAGGACTCTCCGGAATCGACACCGAGGAGCATCCGCAAGCCTGAGATCTCGCTCAGGCACACCAAGGCGAAGGAGCAGCTGCGTTTGCAGAGAGAGAAGTCGGCTGCTGACAAGCTCCGCTCTTCGTCACCCGCCTCCGACCAGACCGCCTCCACCGCATCTCCGACTTCCACCAACGGTACTAAGTCTGCCACCATTACCTCCGCCGTCTCAACCTCATCCTCGGCCACGTATCATTCTCCCGCCTCGTCCACCTCCTCCGTCTCTCCACAGAAGCTGGCCATACTCTCGGCGAACAACTTCCAGAAGCCCACCGCGCAGCCGATAAAGCGCCCGAGTCTCTTCATGAACCCGATGGCGAGCTGCAGGAACATGGTGCCAGAGACCACCATCATCCGTACCACCCACAGCGACGGTACCGTCACCAACAAATCCTCAATCAACTGGTCGACGAAGATGAACCGGCGCATCTTCGCAACATATTCTCCCGAGAAGCAGTCTGCCATTCTTGCGGAGAACCCTACCGCTGCCACTACCGTCACCACCACAACCACCGGCAGCTCCACCAAGAAGCGCGGCGCTGACGATATCTCCGCCAACGATGGCCCCAGCAGCTCAAGCGCCTCTCCCGCCCCCGGCAAGCCCGCTAAGAAGAAGGTTCGAACTGGTCTGGGCGGCGTCTTCATGCCTCCTCGCCGAAGGTAGATCGATTTGTTGTACTATAGGGTTGAGGCTACAGGTTTCATAGTGTTCATGAGTGGCGGTTGATCATCCATGGTAGAAGCAAGGCGTTCTGCGGAAAATGTTCAGGATTACAGTAGGCTTCACTTGACATTTGGACGGGATTTGGAGGATGGCCTGCTTTGGTATCAACATCGCTCGGCGTGAGAGATTGTTTCTCGGCGCATGGCGGGTTATGGACGGACGATACCCTCACGGTCTGGATGGCTCACATAAGGGTTTCACGATAAATAGACATGCTCTGGAAGAGCTGATAATGGTACAAACCAGGGCTTTATGCCTCACATACTTTAAGACTTCAAAGCCTTTACGTAATCGTAACATATCTGTCTTGGTGTTTCACATGCTGGCAACTGAATGGCATCAGACGCATTCGCGCTTCATGGAAGCTCGAATATTCCTAGGACTTATCGCGCTGTGAGATCTCAGAGGCGCAGGTCATAACGGCCTCGTTCAATACCTGGGTGTTAATAAGACATGTGCAGTGATGATCAGTCCGTCGCCTCCGTCACAAGCCTTAGCGTGGGTCTCGTCCGCGCAAGATGTTGAGGCATAGATAGGTGTAATGAATATCGTGGTTGAGCCGAGTGATTCTAGCATTGTAAGTTGCGCGCGTTCAGGCCCCACGCTTCCATGTAACCTGATAGTCCATGCAGCAGCTGCAGCTGCAGCAGCACCGGGCCTCATTCTGGCTTTCGTGGTGTTCTTATTCCTAGTCTCCGTTAATGTACAGGCCCGCACCAGGAGCAGACGACCTCTACAAGCATTGATTGGCTTCAAGACGCTGAAGACTATGCTCATCCGCTCTAATGCTCTCCATATTCCTTGATGTCCCGATCACTACCTTTCTCCCTATGGCAGCAGCCCATGATCACGGCGCTCAGAATGACAATGCTCGCTCCTCAGCCGAGGCTCAGATGCGCTTCCTGCTGCAGGCCTTCGCAGCGATGTAGCCGCACCATTTGTGTTATGTATTTTGCGGATGGCAGACGGTATTTCGATCTTCATGCTTGACGTGCCATCTAAGCGGATGCTCATTACTCGGCCATGTCAGTCCCTCGAGGCTCGTCCGCAGTCGACAGGCTGTTCGCTATCCTAACACTGGCCACCGCGCAGCGCGAGGACCAGATGCAATACAACGCCGCCCTCCAAACCGTACTCCTTGGCCTTGAGTGTATCGTTCCTGCGCGCAAACCTGTCAGCGTTTGCCCCTCTTTCCCGCTTCCTCGTGTTGATCACTGTGGGTGTGTAGACGACGGCGAGCTTGTCAAACTCTAGTCAACTCACATCTGCTTGCCCTGGTAGATCAGACGCTGTTGCACAGGCGGAATGCCCTCCTTCTCCTCGACCTGCTCCTTGATCTGCTGGATCTGTGGTACACGGCTGTCAGCGGGTATGTGCATGCGCCGAGCGGATGAGGCGAGAGGAGAGAGTGTGTTTGTGTGTGTGTAGACTCGTACGGTGAAACCCTCCTCAATGTCGAGCTCGATCTCCTTGCCCGTCAAGGTCCGGACCCTAGAACAAGAAGAGACATGTCAGTCGCTGTTGCGCCAGGAGGCAGGCGCGTGGAAGGTGAGGGGAGAGCCCACTTGATCTGCATCTTGATAATGGGTTAATAGTCTTCCGGACGGTTGTGCTGGGGCGATAGGTTCTCAGGTCGAGAGTGCGTCCGAACGATAGTTTGGCTCAAGAGATCTTTGCTTGGGAAGGTTGTTGTTTGGCAGTTTGTCAGTGCTCTTTATTGGCAGTTGGCAATGACATAGACCAGGACGTCGGACTTAAGGGTGGGCTGTTAAGCGCAGGCAGCAACCCAGTCAGTGTCGGTTGGTGGGGCTTGCTCAATACCGCGAGCCGGTTCTTGCGCAATGACTGGACCATTTTCATGATATAGAGCAAAGATGAGCAGCAGGATTCTATAATCTGCCAGAGCCCAGGCGGTTTTTTAATCATATTACTGTTACACAGAGGCCTGTTCTCTGAAGCTTGAGCTGGTATGTCGCATATGCAATGGCTACGAAAGAAGAGGAGAGATGGCATCAGACTTTCCAGTCGCCTAGTCCTTCTTCGGCTCGGCCTTCTCGAACACATTCAAGCCTAGACCCTCTGCATCCAGTAGAAGCCTGTTCTTGCCTCCGTTGTCCTGCATGATCTGCGCAATAGCGCGCGCGTTCTCCAGCTTCTTCAACTCCAGGTACGTCTTGTTCTTCTTGATCGCGTCTCCGATCAGCTCTGCAGCGCGTGCCTCACCCTGTGCCTTGACGACCATAGCCTGCTTCTCCTGTCTGGCCTTGTCGACGACGAATGCCGCGCGCTGGGCATCTTGTTGTGCGACCTGCTTGGCCTCGACAGCCGCGGTGAACTCGGGTGAGAATGCCAGGTGCTGCAGTAGATATTAGAATCATGGAAACCCTTGCGAATATGTGAGAGCACAAAGTAGACATACTGTCAATGACACATCATCCAGCTGAATGTTGAAGCGCGCCGCTCTCCGTGCCAGGTTCTCTCGCACCAGCCTCGCCACCATCTCTCTCTGAGTAATCAGCTGGCTGGCATTGAATTGCGCAACCACGCTCTTGAGCACTTCATTGACAATCGAAGGTAGCACTCTCTCGTCGTAGTCTTGGCCGAGAGTTCGATAGATCTGGGGCAGGGCGGCAATCTCGGGTCTGGACAAAACACGGCAGGTGATGTTGACCATCTGCAGGTCCTTGGTTCCGGTCAGGGACGACACATTCCGGGGCTTCGCTCGCACGTTGTAGAGGATCTCTTGCTCGAACCAGGGGATCTTGAAGTGTGTTCCTGTTTGCGACAGTCAGCATCAGTCGCCAGACCCTTCGCACGCCCAAGTTGCGCCGCGCCGGCAACAGCGGACCTACCCTCATTGTAGATCTCCTTGCTCACACCACTTAACCGCTTGTACTTGATCGCCCTGTGACCACCATCGACGTTGAAGAGCGCATTATTGAAGACCAGTCCAGCGCCCACCACCAGAACGATGGCGGCTGCAGCACCGGCAGCGCCTGGGGGAGGCTTGGGCGAGAAACCGCCGCGACCTCTGTTTTGCTGAGCGACCTGCTGTAATTTCTTCAGGTAATCGCCCATGGGATTCGGGTTGGACATCTTGAGTGTGGGAGGGGTTGGCTGGCAGGACTGTGCAACCACGAATGTCCAAGGCGAAGACGAATTGGGAATCGGACGATGTGGAGTTTTGGCAAAGAAGTGGTGATGCACTTCAAGGTTCGTAACGAGCAAATGCTGAGCTCATGGGCAAGGATCTGAGAAGCCTGGTCCAAGCTTCTGACAGGGGTCTCCAGCGCAAACGCGACCACGGCTTCCAGATCTTCAAAACTCGCGTGCACATCAATGTTCCTCATCAACACCTCAATTCATCACAAGCAGGGAGAGGTTACAAAGACTGATGAGGGGCCAACAAAACATCGCTGGAAAGACAAAGTGTTCATGCTTAGGCTCAACTACTAATACGAGTTCTGCCACCTTTCTCTGAGCTCCCTGCCACTCTACACTCGTTCGCGCCTGTCCACTTCCATTGCGCCCACTGCGCTTTCCTCCTGCTCATCTCTCTAGCTGTGCCTTGTGCCCTGTGCCGCTGCTGCTCTGGATCAGATCACCACAGCATCAAGCTGCTCGTCCCTCTTCACAGCATTCATTCAGCCAAAGATTCCCGACTGCACAATATCCCGCATTGGCTCCCAAAAGCTCCTTCTGTAACTTGTCACCCCCCGTCGTGATCCAACAACGTCATGTCTACCAAGCCCCCTTCTCGTGTGGTGTTTGTGGGCAACATCCCTTATGGTAAGCCTCTTTTCCACCCTGCACTCTTCAATCAAACCAGCATTGACCCCCTTCCTCCAGGGCTATCCGAAGAGCAGATCAGTGAGCTTTTCAGCAGCGCAGGTCAGGTGCTCAATTTCCGCCTCGTCTACGACAGAGACACCGGCCGACCCAAAGGTTTCGGTTTCGCAGAGTATCCAGACGCAGGTGCGTTAAAAACAACTCCCTGAACATTTCTCCTTGCCCAAGCATGCGACTGACTTGCCTCCTTTGGCTACCAGACTCCGCCGCCTCAGCCGTTCGAAACTTGAACGATCACGACATCATGGGTCGCAAGCTCCGTGTCGATTTTAGCAACGACAACAACGCACAAGGTGGCAACGATGAACAGGGTGGCCACGAACGGAACCAGCCGCCGCGGGGAAATAACAATAACAATTCAAACAACTACAACAACAGCCAACAATCCTCGAACGGCGCCGACATGAGCACCGGCGGCGCTCTCCCACCTCTGCCTGGGGGCGTAACTCTCCCGCCTGGTGTCAGCATCACGGACCACATCTCGCGCACCCTCAACACCCTTCCACCCACCCAGCTTCTCGACATCCTCTCCTCCATGAAGCAGCTCTGCGTCACCGACCCATCGCGCGCCGGCGACCTGCTCACACAAGCACCCCAGCTCTCCTACGCCGTCTTCCAGGCCCTCCTGCTCATGGGACTGGTCAGTCCCGAGGCTATCAACTCGGTCCTCGAGCCCGGCTCCGCGCCACCACCTATTCCAGCCGCGCCCGGCGGTTATCCTCCTGCGCCTGCGCCTGCAGCCTATGTGCCGCCTCCCTCGATGGCGCCGACTCCTGTCGCCCAGCCTGTCGCGCCCGTTGCGGCTGCCCCTGCTCTAGATCCGAACTCAGACGCCCTTATTCAGCAGGTCCTATCTTTGCCCGACGAGGTCATCGCGGCACTGCCGGAGGCCGAGCGCGCTCAGATATTGCAGCTGCGCGCACAGTTTGCGGGTCAACGGGTCTAGATGACCAATATTCACAACAACATACCACCTGTGCGAACAGAGCATCATTGGCACCTTGACCTACATCCACCTGGAGACGTTTGGACTGCCTGGGAGCTTCATCACCGGTATGCTCTTTCGTACGTGCGACTAGAAAACATCCTGTGCGACCAGCTAGATGCGCAATCAAGCACACCGTGTATTGCGTCCTTACCGTTCTTGCATTTCCTAGTCCTAAGCAACGGAATCTGAATTCTTGCGCAGGAGCAAGCGAATGAGAACAGGCGCAAGACAATTGTCGAAGCCATATTTGCGGTCTACTTTATCCACTTCGAGTTCATCGTTCGGTATTGGCGTCAAGGCTGGCTCTACCACTTTCAAAGGACGGTGCCAGGCGCTATCCTAGTCATTTTCATGTTCGCCTGGTTGGTATACCACCGAGGCTGGTTCGGACCAGCCCGGGCGTTTTGAACTGGAGTACTCGCAAGAATAGGGCGGTCAGGCCGATCGACCTGGAAAGTCTTGGCGAAAGGGCGCATCGTCCTATGGACACCACGGATTTGTACCACGATTGACGGCGTTGTCGGCGTGTGGCATGGACGAGGTCGAATGGAATAGGAAAGAGAACGGACTTCGAGGACACACCGATAGAGCGATGCGTACTCTTATACCTATGAAATCATAGCTTCGGGTCAACTGGTATCGTATGTGGTTGCTCCGTGCATATATATGTATTACTTCCTAAAGTTGCTGATCAAAGCGATAAATGTTTTGTCAACTTTGTCAGCAGCCAGCAAAAGTCATGTTCGTTTTCGAAAAGGCGACCAAAGCTCGATCCGCTCGCTCATTATTGACCCAATCTTTGTATCCTACAACATGTGTCCAATATGGGTTCCGTTTCTTACCCCGATATCGTCCATGCGTGTATGCTATGTGCGCGCTCGTGTCAGAAGTGATGCCGCTTTTCTTTGTTCCACCGCACAGGCCGATTGTGGACATCCCTCACAGAATGCCCAATTTTTTCCACAAAACTCCTGCAACAACCTAAGGCTATATGTTTCCCTCCAGCACCAAATGAGCGCTCTGTTAGCACCAACCAGTCAAGCCTAGACGATACGATATATCCGCTTCGCAATGAGGAAGCACGCCAGGCCGAACATAATCAAGCCGGCAGTGATGCACCAGAACCAGGTGAGGCTGCCCTCATATTCCTGGCCGGGGACCCACACGTTCATGCCCCAGAGACCCGTGATGATATTCATCGGCAACACGATGGTGCCGAGGACGGTGAGTTTGCCCAGGACGTCATTGGTTTGCTCGGCGCGCTCGTTCATGCGAATATTGATCTGCGCGAGGTAGTTCTGGTGAGACCGCGCCAGGATCCTGGTGGAAGCGTCAGTAAGGAGCCACGATCTTGCATGTGGGGCTAGGGGGCGGGACTTACATTTCATAGTGACTCAAGTTTCCGGTCATGGTCACGATGTGGTCCTGGATATCGCCCAGATATATGCCGATATCAGAACGCGGCGCCACCTCCCACTGCTCGTTGCACCGCTTAGCAAAGCCCTTGATGACATCGGCCTTGCTGCCCAATAGGCGGTACAGCCCCATGACTTTCTTGCGGCATTCTCCGACTCGTCGAAGCATATCGGCACCTGTTTCGACGAACGTGCTCCCGCTGCTTGATTTCCCGTCGTCGCTGATCTTCTCGCTTTTTACGCGAGTCTTGCGTGGGTCTTCTTCGGCGTGGAGTTTCACAATGTCGGCATCGATCTCGTCAACTTCTTCCTCGACGCTCTGGATGAGCGGCTGGTAGACGTCGGTAATGTCGTCAATGATCGCATACGCAATCCAGTCGGGCGTGAGGAACATGTAGTCGCGCAGCATTCGAACTCGGCGTCGGACGTTTGCTGGGTGCGGTGTTGGGGAGAAGTGGAAGCTGAGGACGCCGTCTCGGAAAACGACGATATACAAGTTGATCGGCTCGAGATAGTCCTCGCTCCTCGGGTCTTGGTTGAATGTCCGGTAGTGGACGAAGTAGTAGTGTTGGAAAAGCTCGACCTTCTCACGTGCCTCCTGCATCATGATGTCCTCGGTGGTCAGACCGTGAATACCGAACGTCCTGGCAATGACCCGCATTTCGGCGTCGGTCGGGCTTAGAACATCTAGCCACCATACTGGCCGCTCACCATACCTGACAGGCTTCTGTTCTTGGTCTGGAGCGACAGAGTCCGGTGCCGACCTCGGGGGCAGATGCACGGGAGTCGCGTCGCCAGAATTTTGGCGTGAGCCCCGCACATTTCCATGTCCTTTGCTGGGGGACAGGGTGCCATTACGAGGCGGCTCTTGACCACCCGTGACCGAGCCTGCAACTGATGGCTGGCGAGTTCCAATGGGTTCCTTGGACGAGCCATTCTGACCGCCCAGAGTTCGCCGGAGGTCAGACGCATACTGCTGAACATCATCGTCTTCGCTTTCCGAGTCCGATGAATCTAACAAGATCGGCCTGTCCGGGATGAATAGCTCTCGGAAGCTGCTGCCTTGCCCTTCCGACTGAACCAGCTCAGAGATAGTCGAGCTGTGAATGGTGCTCTGGTACTCATCATTGAAGTACGTGAAGCGGTACGGTGCGTCCTCTTCAGGCTGATACCACCCCTTCTGAATAGGTCGCAACCTTCCATTGATCAGCTGGGGTTCTGTGATTTTCTTGGCTTTGGTAGCCTCATTGCGACCCATCTTCTCGAATTGGGCGAACTCTTCCAGGAAAGCCAGCTGCGGTCCTCGGATTCGGCGTCGTCGAGAGCGCATCCGCTGGCTACGCCTGGCGCGCATCTCCTGATCGTCCATCTCGGACTCGCCCTCGTGGGGGAAGCAGACATCACCCTGTGCTTCGAAGTCGTACGTTTGTCGCCTGTCGAAGGGTGTGCCCGGTGTTTTGGGGCTAGAGGTTCTTTGAGAATCCCGATCAGTAAAGTCATCGCGATGTGGCGAGTCTGGGGCGTTAAGCTCGTCGATGAGCATGGCGTCCTCGAGTCTCCAGTCTCTGTCGGCCGCCCTAGTCCTTGGAGATCCCGGGATCGATGGCGGGTAGTTTACATCGTAGCTGGTGGAGAAGCTATTGGTCATATTCAAGTTGTTTCTCCCACTCGTCCTGCTGGATCTGCGCCCAGAGGAATGACCTCTTCCGGTGTCGCCCGTGCCGAAGGCGCCGAACGACATGGCAGGTTCGGAACGCAGTCGAGTGGCAGCGGATAGGAGAGGCGCTCGCTCGCTAGAGGCGGCCTCATTGATCTCGTCTCCACTGTCTCCTCCATGTATGACCTTCAGATTCCCTATGCTCTGTGTTGCTTGGTGAATTGCAGGAGACGCGTGTGCGTTGGACTGTCGTCGTGGGCGCATGAAGTAATTTTGTTCTCTGCAAGCAACAGGTCAGCTAGGCGGGGCACAATTGTACAAAGAATGTGACGAGGCGACGCACCTGTGGTCTAAAAGTGTTGAACTGTCGATACTGGTGTTGCTATGGTTGTTTCGTTGACCGTAGAAGCTCTGGCCATGATTTGCCATGCTGCTGCTCATGCCCTCGTCATGATTCATGTCGTCGTTGGGGGCGAAGGACTTCCTCCTGTCCTTCTTCCTCTTCTTGCCAGCCCGGTGGCCTTTCCTTTTCTTTGGCGCAGTGGCAGAAGGGCCGGCAGGTGTGGTGGCAGAGGGCACATTGAAGCTTGAGCCTGGATTCGGCGCGGCCATGTTGGGCGACAAAGCCAAGGGGGCGGATTGAGTCCGGTGGTCGTTGATCAGTCAACGGTTGGATGACGGTGATAACGGTGTCTACGTCCTAAAGCGACATGCCGATTATCCCATAATAATCTGTATTGGCGTGGGAAGGAATCTGCAGGTTGCAATTTGGAAGTGAGAAGTGGAACGGCCTGCAAGTTTCTGTGAAGTTGCAGTTACTAGTGATAATGGTCGGTGACGTCTCACGGACGTTCCTGAGAGTGGAGGTGTGGGTCGAAAGCCGCTAATCCCCATCCCCCCCAGTCCCTGACATCAGCCGAGGGACCACGAAAGGGTCTCGATGCGGCAATTGGTCGCGTGCCTGTTAGTGATACTGTGCTTGGTGACCACCGTCTGACACTAACAAGTCGTGATCTGGACTGATGGGAGTTGAAAAGGACTGAACGGTAGGCAGAGCTTTGAAATATTGCAATCCGTATATCCGTCTAGACATGCTGAATTTTGGCCAAGTGCGGGCAGTGAAGCCAATTCTTTGGAGGGGATCGTCCGCTAGCAGTCTCTCAGTCCCTATCCTTCAGGGCTAGCCTTTCTTGGCATAGTCCAGCCGATCACCGTCAATGTCCTCCACAATTCTCGATTTTGGATGAACCTCGAATCTGAACTCACAATGAGCTATGACACATGGAGATACCATTTGACTATGTCAATGAAAGGCAGACTTGTTGATCAAGTCGCAGACGAGTGGCATTCGGCAAGCCAATTTGACAACGATTCAAGATCAACCTGGGAACCTCACCCGACGCTGTACGCTCAGTACCTAGTAGGTCTAAAAACGCACAAAAACGCACCAAAAAAAAGCCCCCCGTTAGAAACTGCATGTGCGTGAGGTTGACGCAAAGGTGTCTTGGCTATTTAGATGTCAAGAAGCCAATTTGTCTGCCAAGCCTTTGCATAGAAAATACCACCGATGAACCGCGGTCAGAGTTGTGCATCAACAAGCTCTGTCATGACATACGCATCAGTCTTGAGAATGCGTGCTCCCTGAGGCCATGCCGAAAGACTAAGTAGGTCGTATACCCCAGTATTCTCATCAATTGTGACAATTGGGTACTGATCTGTCATTCCCCGTCTTGTATTATATGTCCGGAAAATTTCAACATAAAGTTGACTGAAGTCCGGAAGCCATAGTTCCGCTTCCGATCCATCTGAGCATCACCCGACGCTCAACTCTAAGCCTTCGCGTCGAAATCGTTTGCGATAAGTTGTCGTGTGATCATAATTGGCCCCGGAAATTCCTGCCAAATCGAAATGAAGTTCGGCACCCGAATCTCTGTGGTTTGCTCGCACTTGCAGCTGGCCAGGATACCAGAAGAAAAAGCCCGCCATCACCAAAATCATCGGTACCGCATCAAAGACATGCAACGGCCACTCGTTCTCGGCAAAGAAGCCCTCGGAGACACCCATGACAACCCCCACCACTCGGAAGATGTTGCGGAACAAGATGAGTCCAGACGTCCAGTACAGCATCTGCAGCGATGCCTGCCACGGAATCCCGCAAGTGCGCGCGTTGCTGGTCATGGCGGCCCGGAAGAGGACGTGGAAGGACAGGCAGCACACCAGGAAGCAGAGGAAGACGACGATCTGGATGATGAGTCCGCCCACGACGATGTTGCTTCCGAGTTTGGCATTTTCGGAATCTGCCATCAGGCCGGACCCCCCTGAAAGGACTAAGAGGCATAAGTTATCACCAACGACGAGTATTCGTGTCGTCCACTTTGCTGTTATGAGGGACCAGCTCTCGCCATGGACGGCCCTGATGATTCGAGAACAGACCATATAGAGGGAGACGGCGAAGAGAACGGGAGGCAGGATGAGGAAGAGGGCTTGCACGATATACGGTATCAGCTTGCCGGTGTTGTATCTTGCGATAATGCGGAAAACATAGCCGACTACTTCCACTTGATTGGCAGTAAGTTGTTAGCCGGCAATGTCGAGTGGCAAGATCGCTTGTACTGAACTTATACAAGCCTCCTAGGACAAATGGAATTGTGAACCACGACCTGGTTCTTATTGTCTTCCAGCTATTCAGCACAGTCCATAACCCAAACACAACCCCGAAGACGATGGCTAGACTTAGGCTGGGAAGTAGCGCCACAGGTAGTACCCATTGTTATATGGCTCCAAAGTAGGCATCATTAACAGTACCTAGTAGTAATGTACTGGATATGCTGTTTAATGGTGACCACTGTGACCACTGTGGTACCTACTACCCGGAAGTATCATGAGACGTCTTCGCAGATGCAGTACAGGGCAGGAAACTCGGAATTAGGGTATAGTTGTGCCGGCTTGACAAGAATTTTGAATTAAACAATAAGGTACTGTGTCTAAGTAGTCATCATGTCAACAAAAAAAAGAAACAAAAAAAAAGAAGAAAAAAAAGGCCAAAGGCAAAGCCTTTTGGTTTGATCCTCTCCTCCTTGCATCGCAAAAGGTCGAACGGGGCATTAGAAGACTGCGCAATGCGATATGAACGAAGGAATACGCAGTAGTAGCGCGTTGGCTTACATATGATCAGGCATTGCCTGTTCGGACTATTCCTATAAATGTCGAAAGCCTCCCAATGTCGTGAACGCCCACCAGACACTAATCTAAATGGGCGTAGGTAAGCTTGTGTCCAAAAACACTACACACGTCGCTGCCAAAAGTCTTGACCACCTGCTGTGTAGCAAGCATCGCACGTAGGTCAACCCACTTCAAAGTTTGGGATGATCTGTCCGGAATAATTGTCTCTAGGATAATCATCTTTAGAATAATTACCTTTGGGAAAATCCCCTTTAGAATAGTCTGAAGTTGCACTCCATATCTCCAAATCCCGGTCTCTTTTCACCAATACTTTTGGCAGGAACGTTCGCACTATTTGCAGACTCTCGTGTAGAACGATACGCGTATTAGGTAATCCAGCAAAAGATAGAAGGGGGAACTAAATCCTGGAGGCTGGCATTGCTTAACCTGCCAAGCCCGACTGTAGCGGGCAAACGTGGCTGTGAACAGCTGGAAATAGTGCCTACAATCACTGAGCTCCTTGCAAATACAGGCGAGGCTGAACTCAGGAGCCACCTGAGGCCCGGGCAGTAGATATTTAGGAAGATCGCCATCTTCATCTCGCGAACAGCTAACGAAGGCCGCAACACGCGTAGAAACTCACCTTAGCACTCGCCAAAGTTCAAAATCCAAGCACAGCTGGAAAATCCGGAGAATCCCAGACGCAGGATGCTCCGTCGACGCCACAAAAAGTCGAGAGGAGGGTGTTTTCAGTGGTATGTTTGCACCCGGCCCGGAAGAGCCGACCATGGTTTACAGCGATGTGGTCCGAACATCTTGCGGCCAGCCGCCAACGCACGACTTAGCTGATTTGATGCGAGTAGTAAGGCACGGCACGTAAAGGTATTGAACACACGGGTTCATCCACGGATTGTCTATCATCTAACACATCTGCAGTGCGATGAACGTCGCCCTGTGTGCAGCTTGTGTGAGCTCTCCGACCGCGGGCATGAGTGTCAATATGCCATCCCACAAGCACAACTCTTTCCTGGAGGATCAACGGTCTCCGTGGCGCCGTCGCCTGATAATCACAGCGGCACGTTCACTCACCTGAGTCCTGCAGCATCAGCTGGCGCCTCACCCAATTCCAACTCAAACTTCGCAGAGCAATTCATGAGCAATGGCTCTCAAGCTGAACAGCAAGGTCTAAGCCCCGGGCCGGAAGACGCAATCAACCTTGAGCACATGGAGATGCTGGTGCACTTGACCATGAATGAGGATCTCTTCTATCAGGCCTGGCCAGACGAAGGCAGCAATGGGCCTGGCGTAGGCCCCATGGCGATCATTCTCAAAAAAGCATTGGAACATCCATATCTTCTGCATGAGCTCCTCGCCCTTTCCGCATGTCACCTAGCATTTCTCCATCCGCAACAGTCGGCTTCGTGGGGCCATCAAGCCGTCAAGCTACAGACGCGTGCCATTTCGCTCTTCAACAGCACCTGGACGAACACCAAGGTCGACAAGGACAACTGTGTACCCGTGCTTCTGTTTTCGTCCGTCCTGGGCAACCACCTCATCGCCGATGCACTTGCAATGCGCGATAACGAGGGCTTGCCATCGTTCATCAACAAATATGCACAATGTCTGGACCTGCACCGGGGCGTGCGTGTTGTTGCTCACGAATCGTGGCCGATGTTAATGCAGTCAGAGCTCGCGCCGATGTTGGCCAAGGGCATCGAGTTCACGTCGCGCTCGCCTCGAGGCGACCACTGTAATCGTGTCAGTGAGATGGTCGAGAGTTCCACTGGGCTTGTGGAAGGCGAGAAAGAAGCTTGTCGAGCGGCAATTCGATTGTTGCAGGTCGGCTTCGATTCGACGGAGGCAGACAAAGTTTCGAGCTACAACCAGATGATCTTCTTATGGGGGTTGTTATCCCCTCCAGAGTTTTCAGAGCTACTCAAGACCGGTCGATTTGAGGCTTTGATAATTCTGAGTTACTATGCCCTGTTACTTCATCACGGGAGGGAAATGTGGCAGGTCGGAGACGCTGGGTCGCATATCTTGGGCCTGCTCCTCGATTACCTAGGGCCAGCATCGCACGATTGGATGATTTGTCCAATGCGAATGATGGGAAAAGCTGCTCCAGTCACAACTCCACAGGCTCTTGGGGCATGATGAATGGGCAGCGAAGACGCCCTACCATGGTAGGATTTTCAGCAGCCAGCTGGCCACGGGACTCAAAGAGCCCCTTCGTGGATAATCCACGACTTTCAGACATAGTTCCTGATACCTTTCGCTCTCACTCCCGATACTGTCCGCAGCCGTCTCACGACTCTCTGTGCATCTGCGAGTATGGCACTTTCATCCACCCGAACCAGCTTCCGGTTCTCAACCAGGACTTTGCCGTCAACCACCACCATCTCAACGTCTGCCCCGGTGCACGAGTATACCAACGTCGTGACTGGGTCACTTCCACCCTCCAAAAGTTGGCTGTCATCAAATGGGGCACAGTGTAGGCCACCGGCGTCCACCACAACGAAGTCCGCCTTCTTGCCAACCTCTAGACTGCCAACATCGTCTTCGAGACCCAGAGCTCTTGCAGCGTTGATAGTGGCCATTTCCAGAAGCTGGTGTGCACTTATGACTGTAGCATCACTCTTACGTCCTTTTTGAATCAGTCCAGCAAGACGCATCTCTTGGAGCATGTCGTAGGTGTTGTTGCATGGTGCCCCATCTGTTCCCAAAGCCACGTTCACACCGCCTTCCAGCATTTCGGGGATCGCTGCGATACCTGAGCCAAGCTTACAGTTGCTGGCAGGGTTATGGGCAATACACGTGCCAGTCTCTTTCAAGATAGGAACGTCTCTGGGCAAATCTAGATTGACCATGTGCGCGAGGACTGTCTTCCTGCCTTGAGCAATGAGGTTGTTCGTCTGACAGAACTCAGCTGGGCTGCAGTTGTAGAACTTGCGGTAAATTTCCAGGTCTGCTGGAGCTTCGGCGCAGTGCATAGTGAGTCCGATGTCATGAGTCGCGCATGCATCTCCAATGGCTTTGTGGGCAGAAGCTGGGGAGCCTCTCGGGGTGCCGGCTGCCATCCAAACATGAAGTTTATCTCCCACGGACCCGTGATAGATACTGTGTGCGGCTATGGCAGAGTCGATAGACATGCTGGTGATGTCGCGGTCTCTGAGATCGACCATACCGGTGTCTTTGTTAGTCTCTTCGACTTTGACCAGTTTTCCCTGAATTGATAATTAGCTTCATAAGTTCCTATCCCCGAAATCGCTGTGGACGATACATACCAAGCACGCTCTGATGCCCATCTCATCAACCGCTCTGACGACATTTTGGATCCCGCTTCTATGCGTCAACATCGCCTCGAGGAAGCACGTCGTCCCAGACTTCAACATCTCCGCAATTGTCAGCTTCGCGCCAACATACCCATCGTCCCCTTCGAAATTAGCCTCAAGGGGCCATATTGCATCACACAGCCACGAGTGGAGAGGAACATCCTCAGCAAGTCCCCGGAGCAAGGACTGGGCCAGGTGAGCGTGGGTGTTGATGAGCCCGGGTATGATGATTTTGCGGGTGCAGTCGACGATTTTGGTGTTGGCTGGGATTTTCGAGCTTTCAAGAATGGAGGCTGTCTTCGCCACGACAATAATACGATTGCCCTCAATGAGCAGTGCTCCATCGATGAATATGCGTCGTGTAGGATCGACTGTGATGATGGTTGCATGGATGTAGAGTGAAGAGTTGACTTCCACATTGAGAGCAGCCATGGCGATGTCAGCTATATGCCCAATTTTGTGCACCTGAGCAGCAAACGACTTCCCAGAAAACCACCGTCACGACCACAACTGTAGGGAGCCGACGTCAGATCGATGTGGTTATGAAGACATAGTAAGTTACGCACATATAAATCAGCGGTGTGATAGTCGCTTCTCGATGAAGTGGCTGTAGGATAGTTAGTCTCCATCGGGAAATCCGCCTATGCGATCCGGCCCGTGTAAGACAAGCTTGGCGCACAAAGTAGAGGTGTTTTCGGATATCCAGCTGTCCGCCCGAGGACGTGTCTTCCGAGAAGAAATTGGTCTTGAAGCGGATTTGGGAAACGGCTTCCAAGATAGTTGCCGGCCTTAATCTTTACTCTATGCCCACGGAGGCGGAGGTGGCCGGGTTTCGAGGTGGCTTATCAGCGATTCTACCAAATGATTTGCCCAAGTTGTGGAACAATGCATGGGTAGTAGTGCAGTACATTGCCATGGTATCGTAGCGGACACCCCATGCTTGCTCTGTGCGTCAAAATGCATAAGGTAATATGCTTCCTTCATGTCACATCGTCCGGGGCAATCACCGGCAGTTCTGAATTATCTTCTACCAGCCCAAAATGGATTACAAAACAGATCATGAGGATAAGGCATCAAGCACACCGGCGGCTCTGGCAAACGATTACACTCAAGGATCGGATGAAAACATGAACAGAAGAAACGGTGTACTCGGCAATAAGCTTCAGAAGTTAAGACGCCGAATCACTAGTAAGGAGACCTGGCTAGGAGACTACGACTATGCATATCTATTCACGCCCAATATACACCCTTTCAACAAAAGATACCGCGATTATTCGCAGCCTTTCTATGGACTCAACGACCGCGTGCCAATACTCTTGACTATCGTCTTGGGATTCCAACATGCCTTGACAATGATAGGCTCCGTTGTCTCGCCTCCCTTGGCCATCGCTGGGGGTGCCTTCTATCTCTCTTCGGCTCAGACATCCTATCTCGTCTCAGCAGCTTTTATAACGACCGGTGTTGCAACCGCGATCCAAGTGACGAGATTCCATATCAGAGGTACCTCATTCTACATAGGCACAGGACTTCTCTCAGTCGTTGGCCCGACGTTCGACATTATTGCCGTGGCGATATCATACACATCTATGCGGTACAAGAACGGGACTTGCCCAACAGCCAACGACGGAACATTCCTTCCATGTCCGGAAGCCTGGGGCGCGCTATTGGGCACGATCCTGTGTACTGTATGGGTGCAGATCCTGATGTCTCTTGTCCCACCAAGGCTTTTGAACAGGATTTTCCCCAAGATCGTGACGGGTTCCCTCCTACTTTTGGTGGGCGTATACCTCGTCTCGAGCGGTATGCAGAACTGGGGCGGATCGGCAAACTGCAACGGAGGAGAGGGTTTCTATGTTCTCTGCCCTGACACCAGTGCACCCAGGCCGCTGCCTTGGGCCGATCCGAAGCTCATCGGTCTTGGTTTCAGCGTCTTTGTCACGGTGATATTTGTCGAGCAATTCGGTTCACCTATGATGAAATCCGCAGCGGTGTTGCTCGGCCTTGCAGTCGGCTGTGTCATTTCAGGAGCTACGGGGTACTGGTCACGAGACAATATTGACTCTGCACCAGTGATCACTTTTCTTTGGGCTCATACATTCAGTCTCTCCGTCGACGGCGCCCTGGTGCTTCCGTTGTTGATCATGTTCATCTGTGAAGGTGTCAGTTGTATGCCGGATATCCTCGCTACGGCTGAGATATCAGGCGTTGATGTGGATGGCACAGAGTTCAACAGTCGGATACAGGGCGGCATACTGTGCGATGGGCTTGGGAGCCTCATCAGTGCACTTGGCACGGGCCTGCCTATGGTCTCACAAGCTGGCAATAACGGCGTAATTGTGTTGACTGGTTGTGCGGTAAGTTTTGCTCTTGGAAGATCGGTGCGTCGAACTGTGGCTAATAATTCGTGGCTGGCAGAGCCGACGGGCTGGATGGTGTGCCTCAGTATTCCTGGTCCTCATGGGGGTCTTCGGAAAGTTCGGCGGTGTCTTTGCAGCGATGCCTCCCTCAATTCTGGGGGGCATGCAAGTCTTCCTCTACAGCACTGTCGTCGTGGCCGGAATTCGTGTTCTGAGTCTCGTGCCCTTCACGCGACGCAACAGATTCATACTTACTTGCTCTGTCGGCATCGGCTTCATGGACATCGTAGCTCCGACCTGGTTCGATCAAATACTTGATTACAGCGGACGAAACGTTCAGTTGCAAAACTTTGAGCAAGGTATCAATCTCGTCGTGAAAACCCCTTTCATCATAGCCGCCATCGTTGGCGTATTTCTAAATTTGGTTTTGCCGTTAGACATGAGTGAGATGGATGAGATGATGACTGGCTCCAACCAAAAAACCACTCTTGCTCTTCCAACTAAAGCGGCTTGAGGCGAGTTGGCTACCGGCGTCTGATAATAAACTTCACTGTGGTGAGAACTCCTATCGCGGAGCACAAATTAGGAGAATTTCATATTTACGGGGGATAAGGACCAAGACGCATTTGATAAGGGAAAGTGAATAACAAGAAGGAATAGGGACTCAGTGTTGGTGCTGTGAGTTGTGGCCAGGGCAGTGATGTAGATCTTTCGTTCTAGTAAAACAATATTTCTAAGAAGCTGTCTTCCTATCTTTCTCTGTTGAATGAGGAAGTGCCATGATTGACTTGATCTGTATTACTCATTTTAAGCCCGACGTACAGCCATGCCAATCTGCAACTCTCGAGACTTCTCGCTCAGTCCCGAGGACCCTGAGCTGGGTCCCACCACCTATGCAGCTCCTCTGTCAGTCTTTCCTCAGAGCTGGACACTCTCTTGGCTGCGAATTCGAAAATCACACACGTCTACGTAATCAAAGGAAAAGAACATGACTATTCAGTATATTCGCGTATCTCCACAACAAATGTCGTCGGCGATCTGCCGGTAGTTTAATTGCCGGAGTCTTCAGACCAATCTTGGCCAGGGAACTATTACCCTGGGACGAGAAAAGCCTACCCTAGTTGACATCAGATGTCAAAGCCCGAACACCAAGGCAAAATAGTGTGAAGCTCCAAAAGCATACGAGATAATGCGTCCTCTGATTAATACGAATACCGTGAACTGGCACCCAATGCCCAAGGACTATTTTACTGGACAGACAACAGTCCTTCACCACTTGTACCACCGTAAGTCTCAACACATCTCTCTCATTGCAAGCTAAAGCAATGGCTCACTTCACCATGCCCCCTTCTGTTTGGGAGGAATACGTAAAGTACCGACCCCAACACCCAGACACCTTCTTTATCTCCTGGCTAGCCTACCACACCGGAACCCTCGAATACATTCACGACATAGGTACCGGCTGCGGTACCGGCGCGTCGAAGCTTATTGCCGCCGCCAAAAGCAAGAGCCAACATATCAAGCACGCATACCTCTCAGACCCGGGCGAGAGCAACATCACCGCCACGAAAGCATGCATGCCACAAGCGCAGTATCAAGGCATGGCCCTGACTTTCATGCAAAAGAAAGCGGACGATGCTATCCTGCCCGAGAAGGTCGACTTGGTCATGTCGTGCGAGTGCCTCCACTGGACAGACATCGACGTCGCCATGGACAGAATCGCGGAGAGCGTGCGGTCTGGTGGCACATTCGCTACTGTATTTACCACATCATAGGTATCCTGCAGGATAATCCTCGCGCAGCTGCTGCGCTTGGTCGAGTGACGAATGCGCGGTAAGCTGCGTTGGCGAGACAGCCGAAGTACAAAGATAATCCGCAATTTTATTCAGGTCAGCTGAATGTCTCGATGGGGCTGAATTACTTGCCGCTTGACGCAGAGAAGTGGAAGGATGCGAGGAGGATCTATGTGAAGTGCAACCGCTTTGGGAACAAGTGGACCTGGCCGGAGGCCGCGCAAGATCTGGGGGAGCCGCCAAAATCGAGAGTCACGAGCAACGAGAAGATAGAGTTTGTGGAGGATGAGGGGTGGAATATGCCCAACTGTACGGTGGATTGGGTGAAGGATTGTTTGACTTCGGATGGGGTACAAATTTGAGGAGAGTGGTGCGTTCGAGTTGGAGGATTGGAAGGAATTTGTGGCCGCTGTGGAGAGTGCTGGTGGGACGTTCCACAACGTGATTCCTGCCGCAATAGTTTTGGCGAGGAGAAAGTAGATGCTTCTCAATCGCAAGGTGAAGAAGCTGCTCGTGTGATGCTTCGAGTGCTTCATTGCGGCAGGAGGTATAAACGCTAGCCTATTTTCCTCATCAATGCTCTGCCGGGTCAGTTTCCAGTTGTGATAAATCTCGTTAATACCAAACTCCGTTCAATGCCTTCAAGATAACCTGTTCCCTCAACTACCTCCCACCAAGGCTATTGGCGCGGTTCCTAACATCCTTTCCACTACCTTCCATGTTACCCGAGGCACTCGACCGCCTCCTGAGACCACCAGCCTTGAGCCTCCGCGCCATCTGATACGCCCGATCGAGTTCCGCCTCGATAGCGCAGCGGACCTTCAGTGCCGATACCGCGGGCCATACACTGCGTTCGCCGCGCGAGATCCAGTAGTCGGCAGTCGCGCGCGTTGGCGTTTCCAGCAGGCGGATGAAGTCGCCCGCCGTGACCTCAGGCACCAATGTGACGCTCGCGCCCGGCACGCGCTCATCCACCAAGAATCGTCGGATGCCGGTAGGCAGGAGGCCGAGCGTGTCGAGCTGGCGGAGGCGGTGGCGCAGCTCGAGGCCGACCATACGGACGAGGAAGGCGGTGAGGGAGACGGTTTTGTTGCGCGTGTCGAGGAGGGAGGGACCGTGCATATCGGACTGCAGGAAGGGAATAAGGTAAGGGCGGGCTTGGGAGACGATGAAGTGGTTGACGTTGAAGAGCTCGGCGATGCGCATTAGGGGTGAGTCGCGCTCTGTGTAAGATACGTGCGTCCAGTGGCGGAGGTCGATCTCGTTGGCGGGTGCCCAGGGGACGATGTTGCCGTCGTGGTCTCTGCAGAGAATGGTAGTCTCTTTGTGACCGTAGAAGGTAGGGGTCGAGGCATTGGATGCTACTGCGGCTGTCCATATCAACTGTGGCATGTTAGCGACCAGCTCGGTACAGCGAGCGTGAGCGAGGGAGTGCCTACCACGTTCGGCGCTGTTAAGTAATTCAGCAGCGTTGGCACACCAGCCTGACCAGCCGAGGCAACAGTGATGTTCAGCACCCTTTTACTTCTGGCATACGCCTCTTCAAATGTGAGATCACCAACATTGGCGCGCACACATTCCTCCAGCACCTTAACATCGAGGAAGTATCCCTCTTTGTAGAAACGCTTCACCCTCCGTACTAGCGTTTCCCATCTACTCGCATAAGACTGGGCCGCATTCACATCACCGTCGCTTCCTCGTGCCTTGGCCTTGGCTGAGAACGCACTAAGATCAATCCCGTCACCTTTCAGTACAGCCGGCAGTTCCTCCTCCTTGTGAATCGCCACCAGCGCCGCAATCAGCGCTCCCGTCGCAGTGCCGGTAATAATACGCGGCAGGAGTCCGCGTAAAAATAGCGCCTTGACAACGCCCAGATGGAATAGCCCGAATATTGCGCCGCCTTGTAGCACCAGCGTGCTGCGCCCAAAGGCCTGCCGCGTGTCGTGCACAAAGTCCAGCTTCATCTGGTTCGACATCGTCATGGGCGCCTTCGTATCCGTAGCGGCAACGCCTTCTGCGCCGCCGTTGCTGCCGTTGCTGCCATTGCTTGCAGAAGATTTTGGGCTAAAGTGTACAGCCGGTGCTTGCGATTGTGAAGGCTGGGAGGAGGAGCTCGAGCCTGACGCATTGATGTTGCTACTGCTGCTGTGGTTGGCCGACTTGAGGAAGCCCACGGCACTGGGAGGCACGGCAGGGAGACGACTAATGTCCTCAATAGCTATGGCGACCTGGGTGATGTACTCCTCAATGAGAAACTTGGTGCCGGCATAGCTGCGGTTGTACAGCTTCGTCGCGGTGATGTTGCCCAAATTGCGCACCAGCCCAGATCGCAGGAGATTGACCAGCCCCTGAATATCCTGCTCCTCGCGCGCAACGGTCAGGCTGTCCAACCGTTCGTTGATAAGCCGGTAGTCGTAGTATCGCGAGACCGAATTGTAGCGCCAGAGGTCGAGACCGAGCAGATTGTCGAGGTGCAGTGCGGCCTCCTCCCACTCTTCGTAGGACTCGGCGTGGCGCAGGACGTCGATCCAGAGCTCGGCGGGAGCTTTGCGGCGGTACCAGTCGAGTAAGCGCTGGAACGAGTTGAGGGATTAGCTTCTCTGTGCGCGGGAATTATCATAGGAGTCAGTCACTAACCCTGCCCCAGAAGTTAAAGATGTCGAGGATGAGGCCCCAGATGCCAACGACGACTGAAGTCATCGACCCCATGCTTGTAGGTCAACGCGGTTACTGAACAGCATTGACACGCCGAGTAAGGAAATGAAACCTAATGATTGATAAGTAATTCCATGGTCAGGTGACGAATAATAGAGTCCGGCGAGTGACAAGAATTAGAAGCGATGCTGCAGGAAGCATTCTGTTTGGAAGCACTGCCGGACATACGTAGTTACACGAGTTCCTCGCGTTGCACAGTGACATGTGAATGTGGGGAACATCCCGGGCCGACGTCGAAGCCCCTGAGCCGCGTCTTCAGCCTTGAAGCAACGGCTTCTCCGGCCCGAATCCAACTGTGCTGCCTCCCAAGGCATTTTGATTATAATTGTGTTCTGGAGCATCGCTATCTACTGACAGGACTTGATCGTAGCCCAGGCAATCTGTGCCAAATTTGCCGACCGTGTGCCTCTCAATGGCAGGCAGCTATCCCATGTAGTCCGGTGATGATGCGAATAAAAGCGGTGCAGCAGGCTCGCATCAGGTCCAAGCATTGGATGCTTCGCACACCAAAGCATAGGCTCGTTTGAGAGCGACCGAGCTTGCTGCAAGACCGTTCTCCGCGTTCCCTTGCTCCATGGGACTCACTCGTCATCGTCCTCATCCGAGACCACGCGACGAGCGCGACGGCGGCCATGATCACCCGTCGTCGCAGGAGCATCGTCATCGGGCTCGCCGTCTGCATCGGTATCAGCATCGTCATTCGACGAGTCTCTTTTCTGGCGCTTCTTGACACGCGGTCGCTCTGTCTCGAATTCCACGTCACCGTCGTCGAGCATGTCGTCGTTTTCTCCTTCCGAGACCTCTTCGTCACTGCCTGCGATGAAATCATCCTCCTTGTCGTAGTCCTCCCCTCCGTATCGGCCTTCGTCCTCTGAGTCTTCGTCGAGATTCCGACCGCGACTACGCTTCGCCCCACTACCTGGGCCCCTTTTCCGTCCAGATGCTGCGCGACGGCCACCCTCGAGATCACCAAGGCCAATGTTTCCAGCTCCCTTCCGAAAGCCGCCAGGCCCAGCCTCAACCCGTAGCTGAGCGTTTTCACGTTTTCGCTGAGCACGGACGCGCTCCTTCTCCGCCAGTTCGGCATCCCGCTTTTGCATTTCGGGATCTACCGTCGTGGTGATGATCAATTCGCCTTCCTTCGCCCCGCCATTTGCCAAGGACATTCGCTCCTTGAGCTGCTCCGTCTCCTCCAGCACGCGCTTTCTGTCGGGACGGATGGACCACTCCTCTGAGACGTGTGCGACAGTGAGAAGCTGAGCCATGCCTTCTTGTGCAGCAGCAATGTAACGATTGGCGTCGCGGTCGGGCATGTACGCCTTGTGGCTCGGCGGTATTTGCGGCTTGATCTGGACATCGTAGTGCTCTTCGCCGACCTGCACGGTAGTGGAGCCGTCGCTCCATCGGTAGATGTTCGCATTACTCTCTAGCTTGCCAGTCTGCGTGTTGCGGCGGTATCGAATGATATTTGCTGGAATTTGCTTTATGGAGTTCTCGATGGTCCACTCATTTAAAGGAGTATTTTCGTGGTAGGACTCGGGTATAACGCGTAGAAAGTGGGGGATTTTGACAAGTTGCATCTGGAAGCGTTTAGTATGATGTAGACGAGCAAAAATAGGGCAAGCTCCACGGTTAGTCTTACATTGCCGTCGGACTTGGGCAGGCCATGACGATAGATGGTCTGTCGAGAGATCGAAAGTTCCTCTTCCTGGACTACAGGAGACAGCTCTCTCTGGCTGCGGCGCGGAGGACTGTCAGGAGTGGTGCTTCGCTTGCGATCGTTGTCCGAGTCGTTATCGCTGGGAATTGGCGCGTTGTCTTCAATCTGGGACGCATCGTCGCCGTCGTCATCCCCGAAGAGATCGTCACCTCCCTCGGAGAAGTCGTCAACTTTGTCGTCGATGTCTGACATAGTGGTTGTCGTGTTTGCGATTTGCGATTTGATGAGATTTCAGCGCTTTCAAGCTCCTGGAATATCCAACAAGTCCGATTCTGTCTTTGGTTACTGCCGAATCAAAGCTACGCTGTGTGGGGAGGGGGTTGCTTGAAGGGTTGCGAGTTGCAGATGCGCCGCAGGAAGCTGGCAAATCGTGTAAACCTCGAGGAGCTGGCAGGCGCGACCTGAATGGGATTAGCGCACCCGGGACAGAACCCGGGGCTTACCCCTGTCTCTGTAACTTCAGGCGCGTTGGTGGGGTTGGAACCCTGGAAGTTCGACCCGACCGTTGATGTGGCCCCCTTATTTTGCTATCCCCGTCGAATCCAGCCTTGCCCAGCCCAATTCAACTTAAAAGCACTGCACAGAAGAGCCTCATCCTCCCTCTCATCGGACATCCTGAAGCCCAATAGCTTCAAAGAGCTCTCTGCGATACCTACTCGACGGCAGACCTTCCGCGACAGGCTACCCGTTGTGTTCCATCGGTACGCAAAAGGTTCGCACGATCACCTTGGACTCAATATCAGCCATGTCGAACATCTTCTCTGGGATGTGAGTATACAGAACACAACTAGGCACTTTCTCTGCCTTGGTCCTCCTTATAAGATTATTGAATTGGGAATGGAATTCGTCCGTTTCGGTCTCTGTCTTTGGGTCGACCTGAATTGGAAGCATGACGCGACTAAGCTTCTCCTTGCGCCGCCCTCACGTGGCCAAGTTCTGTTGGAGCAGTCGATTCCACATGTCACTTTGAGAGGACAGTGATCATCGGAGAGCATAGCCGCAGGAACCAACTTCTTGCTGTTGGACACCTGTGGCACGGCTTGGTGTTTGGCATGGCATGGGCAGCCATTGTCTCTCATAGCCTGGCCCTATTCCCTTGCTTCATCTCTTACAGATCTACCCTCAAGCACAAAGTCCTGTCCACAGGTCCACTTTTCCGGGCGAGACCTCACCTCATCTCAGCATATCCCCTTCACCGCCTCACCTTTGTAGCGAGCTGCCACTGACCGTATATCTTCCCAGCAACGCCCGGTTTCGGGGCTCCAATAGCAAATCCCCTGGACCAGGCAAGAGTGGTAGTGGTTCCAGTCAGCCGCCTCTCTCCCCATTGGACTTGAGCAGATCCCGGCACAACGACAGCCAGTCGCAGTCGCCTGCTTCAGCATCCCTATCTTCTAACCTTCCGCCTCTGCCAAAGTCTCCTTCATTCGCCTCCACGATAGGCATGTCCGAGCAAGGTGGCAAGATGGTTGGTGGTGGGGATCTCGAGTCATATCAGCTGCCTCGTCCTTTGCCCTTGTGGCTCAACCCAAACTACGCCAAGCACATCGTCAAGGGCAACTTCATGACCCTGAGTGCCAGGCCAAAGACAGTAGAGCAGGGAGAGTGGATTGCTCACCAAGGTTGGTGTGCCCGATTGAGTTGGCGGCAGAATCCATGGCTAACATTCGTTACTAGTTGTGGAGCACTACCGGAATCTGTGGAACTTTGTTCGCGTTATTCATGAAAAAGAGGAGGACGGCATGCCCATTTGCAATGCGCAATCGTGCCCGCGCATGTCAGCAGGACTGTATGTGTTGCTGGTTCATCGGTTTTTCCCTCATCACTAACTCTGCTGCAGTAACCATTCCTTCACCTGGTTGAATAGCCGAAGAGAACCCGTGGAGCTTCCGGCCCAAGAGTACATTACGCTTATGCAGCGATGGATCTCGGGCAAGATCGACGACACAAACATCTTCCCCACGGAGGCTTCTGGCGTCTCCTACGCACACAACCCTAGCCTCGCCACAACGCCTCTTTCTCAATTGACAAGCCCCGGAGAGCCTGACTGGGTTGGCAAGCGATCGGGCTTCCCGCAGAACTTCGTGGAGGTCTGCCAGACCATCTTCCGCCAAATGTTCCGTGTGTATGCACACCTTTACTGGGCTCATTACACCGAGCCGTTCTACCACCTGAACCTCGAGAAGCAACTCAACAGCTGCTTTAGCCACTTTATCCTGACCGCTACCGCTCTCGACATGCTTCGACCACACGAACTCGAGCCCATGCAGCCTCTGATCGACCTGTGGGCGGCCAACGGCACGTTTCCTCCCGAGTCCAAGCCGTACGAGTACGCCAACGTCAGCGCGGGCCAGAAACTGCTCCGGTTGGGGGGCGTTGCGTAATGAGGTTTTCATGGGTACTGCATGAGGGCGCAGTAGGCATTTGGTGGGTTTGAGTTTCGACGCACACAGTGTTGGTCGGAGCACGACACCGTTGAGAGTTGGGGCTTGCAATTTGACAGGTGTAGCATGGCATTTGCTACATTTTGAGGGCGGCACTTTCGATTTGACGATCATATATGTCTTCGCGTGCATTGCGGGTGAAAGAAAAATCTAGAAACTTTGTGTCTGGCCATCTGGGGGGCGTTGTGGAGAGGGTCATGAGAAAAACCTATGCATGTCAACTGCGTTGAATCATAGCGCGGGCGGATACAAGACAAAGAGAACCAAAATCCTAGAATTTTCGGGGAGCTCACACCGCGAGCCTTTTTGCTGGACAAAACACTCGGAGCTGCGAATGCCTGTGGTACCGGCTGGCTGCGCAGGGTGAAGCAGATAGAGTCAACAGAATAAGCAAAAACGTGACAGCCAGAGCCTATTGTGCAAAGTGAGGTTCCGTCCAAGCAATAATTCATGTTCACCCCCCACCCCTCCCCGCCTGCTTGCTATCCATCAAACCTAGAGCATGCATCGAAAGCCACAGCCTCCAAATTGAACTTTCACCTATGCGCCACACCCATCACTAACTCAAGCAAGCCTTACATGGGGCCCATATCACATATATTCGGCCCCTCATCAGCCTCCCTCTTGTCAGACAGAGAGTGATGCTGCTGCAGCAGGTAGTGAGGAAATACATCGAGTAATTGTCACACCAATCACGACACGGTCCTAATGTCTCAGAAAGTATCTGTGAGAGGCAAACAAGATGTACGTGCGACCTATGGAGGCACAGCCAGCAACCGCTTGTCCGTGACGTGGTGCGAGGGAGGGGACTAGCGGAGGCCAAGGAGATAGCAAAGGAGATTTTGACACTGTTCGGGCGCATGGAGTGTCCGGCGCGACTCTGAACTTCACGCCATACACACCGTTCACGACACCAGGCTGGACAGAAAATATCGACGCTCTCCGGGTGGAAGTGTGGCTTGGTAAACAGTGTTATGACAACGTCGCAAAATCGGTCCTGAGACTGATGCGCACAAGTAAAGAAGAACGCTGTTGGGGGAATCTATCGAAACCAGATAAAAATCAGTCACCCCATCCCTTTTCCTACACAGCCGTTTACCGATCGTCCGCGAACCCCGCCTCGTTCTTCGCTTCTCGTGTACATTGCTGCCTTCCAGCCTCTTTACTGTTAAACCAATGCTCCTCACTAGCTGAGGCGTCTTCTTTTGCGTGTTAACAAGTCGAAAGGGTTTGTGAAATGTGTCTCCATCGCGGTAGCTCGAGCTTGTAAACGCGCCACGTGATCAATTTGACGCCCTTGTCTTGCCACCGGAGCCAAAATAAGATGTCCATCTCTCTGAAGAGACATGGGAACCCACAAATCGTCAGAATCGTCAAAATATTCTGGACTTCTTGAACGTCTTCGCGATTTAGCGACAAGTTTGGCAACACGTCTTTGCCACTTAACGTGACTGGCATCGGAAGGGTCCTAATACGCGTCTCCACTGCCAGTTCCATTGCCTGGCTGGTACATGTAGGCGGGGTCTGGAGCTTCGCCGGGCTGGCCTACTAGTTCGCCAGGCTGGAAGGTCGATGAGCCCGCATTAGACGGACCAGGTGCACCTTGTTGGGCACTGTATCCCCCCTGGCTTTCTGGCCGAGCCTGCTGGTTCTCATTCCTATTCTGTGATTGAGACTGCTACAGGGCGGAGTTAGCCGGGTGTTCATTGTCTATGTCCAGCACGATTGCTGGGGGAAATTGGAAACCCACCTCTCGATACTTGGCTAGGTAAATCTTGAGTGCCTCCGAGTAGTTCTCGAAGCCCAAAGACGTCATGGCGAACAAAATGTCCTCGCCGTTGACCGTCTTGCGTTTCTCTTGATGGCACTTTTCCGAAGCTGCATGATATGTCAGTGCCAGTGCGCCCGGACTCGCCAGACAGTCATGATCTCACCTTCACTTGTGATGAACGAGATGAACTCGCTAACACACTCTTGCATGCATTCCTTGGCTTCTTTGGCGATCTTTGCGTTGTCTGGTAGAGCATTTTTCATGATACGCGCGACTGGAGCGAAGTTGCGTATGTTAGCATCATATTGGTCATATTTGTTGCCCTTGTCGCTTTTGGAGGAGGAGGGACGAGCCGCCTCTGGCGACTCGGGAGACGAATCGTGGGACATGGACGAATAGATATGTGCATATGTTGCTTTAGAGGTAGAGCGAAAGCATGCCAGTCATCCAGACGCAGCCTATAGCCATGCAGCGCAGACCAGAAGTGTGCAAAGCAGCACACACCCTCACGAATCACGACGGGGCAGAGAAGGGGTTAGACGTACCATTCGCTATCGGCAACCACCGATCCTGTTCCTTCACCTCAAATTCATAGGCGAGACCGCCGTGTTGTGGGTCTTGAGGGTCATTCATTTGTGCTTCCTCGTCTGGTGATTGTACACCTTGTTCGACCTCCTTGGGAGGGGATTGGGGGGAATCCGACATATTTGGCTACCTGCAGCGGGTGCGGACTTCTTGAAAATTCCTTGGTTTGAGTGGCCTCGCACAAGATGCTGGGGCGAAGGTGATGTGTTCCTGATACCCTGACACGTTGCAGGGTAGCAAGGCTTGCAATTCTCTGGGTCTGGTCTGCTTCAAGCTGAAGAGATGCATCAACTGTGCCTTGATGCGTGGCAGAAGTTAAGTCTACCCGTATGTCCCCAACTAGACAAATTGACGCAAGTAATAGCGTGCTTCGACGCCGGGGCTAATAAATCCCAAGAGAAGGGCGGACCGAGAGGGGTGTGACGACGAATGCGGGTCCACCGTTGACTGGTCGCCTAGGGCTGGGTAAGGTAGCTATGAGCTGCCGCCAGATCGTCCTGCAGGAGGTCTTGATGACCCTGTCCTTGACGAATTTCAGATGGGCTGGGCAGGCTTTGGGTGGGTAGAGCTCTGAACCCGAGATCTGGTGGAAAGTGGGAGTGACTCAATGTTCCGTCCCGATGCGCCGTGTGTCTCGACAGACTTCTTGTCTTGTGCTCTGGACTATAGGTGACGCTGACGGAGAGTTTGAGTGAAACTGGTTGGCTGAATACCGCGTGCCGCGTGCTCCTTGGAACTTCAGGCTGGGAGAATACAAAGTACTCTCGGATAGTGCGTGAGGCACTGCGGTACAGAGAAGTGAAGATGAGTGGATGCGGTTGGACCGATTAGATTGGCTGAGGTTGAACGGGACGTGGGTGCCTCGTGGGAGAGCTGCAAAATCGCGTCAGAGAAAGATTCGTCTGCCGGCATCAGCTGTCGCATTTGGCGCGGCGGCGAACAGGAGCATAGAAGAAACGAGCGAGGGGCGTGTCAGGCCAGAGGCCAGAGCCGCGCACCAACCAAAGAGCTTGCTGTCAAGATGCGAGGTCCATGGCGGAGCACGGCGAAAGGCAGCACAGGTACTCGCTGTACACCGAGCTATGTACCCTCATTGCAAACATGGGCTTGATGACGGGGAACCGGTACAGCACATACCTGAGCTTGTCACTCACAGGACCTCATGGACTTGCGTCGTCTTGCGTCGTCTTGCCTTGTGCCTGAGGGGCCCTGCAGACGGCTGCAGACAGCGTGTCTGAGTTGTTTCCTGACGATGTGCGCGCGGTCGCGGCTGTGGATTTTGAGCCAATCAATTGACTGCCCGATTTCGCAATGCACTATACGCTGCCGAAGATCGAAGTGTAAGCCTTGGGAAAAACGAATGAAGCAGTGCCTGTCCCGATAAGCCAAGCTTGAACAGAGTCGGGGCTTGCAGCTGGAGTGATGGCATTTGTTGATGGCAATATCGAACGGACGCAGGCTGGTGAGTGAGGTAGAAACGCGGGGCCGGGCAGTCAACACCCTCTGGAGATGCAGGGGTGTACTCTTTAGCTGCAATCAAGTGTTTGTCTCCACTTTTTTGTGCCAACTTTCCCGGCCTATATACTAATTTATTAGCCACATAAAATATCCGCATATATATAACAAGAACTTATATTTACTTAACTATAATAAATATATTATTTTAACTAAATTTATTAAGATAATTATACTT
>JAGKQA010000171.1:0-82412 GCA_022609195.1 Plenodomus libanotidis
ATAATTTAAAAAGAATAAACCTTATATTTATAATTTTTTATAATTAAGCCAAAGATAATAATATAAAGGTTAGTAAGTATTAGTAATAAGGTTAAATAAAAGGATAAATAATATAAAGATTAAGCTGGGAAAAGCTAGTATTAGTAAGGTATTTCCTTTATTATAAAAAGCATAATTTCCGCATTATATAAAAAGAATTTAGGTAAAAAACGGCGTTAAGTTTTATTAGGGTATATAATTACTTCAAATTAATTCAAATACCTTATTTTAAAAGGTATACTAAGTAATATATTGATTATAAATAATTTAAAGTAGTCTTTAATAAATAAGTAATGCTAAAAAAAATCTGCTAGGGATTCTGCAAAGTAGTTTTCTTTCTTTCCTCATCGATTATAATTAATTGTTAGGCTAAATCTACAATATTACACCTGTTGTTGATTAGCAATTTAGGCAAAAGCCCTAAACGCGCCTGTACTGCTCTGCAACGTGTGAGTCGGATAAAGGTGATTATGGAGCGTCGCGCCGCGTTACGCCACGCGCTTCGTCTATATTACGAAAACAGCTTGCGCAGTAAGAATTCACCCAGGGTTGCTGTCATAGCAAAGGATCATGGCAAATGTATCGCGATTATAACATTGCAGTTACATTTCAGCCAAAAGTTGGGCTACCCACAGCTGGGCCGCATTATCGAAATGCACGGCTCACGATCCGCGACGTATCCTCCATTGCAACTCTCTGCGGGCAACAAGAGTCTCTCTTGGTTCTGATCGGATCGAAACAATACTCTTCTTGTGATATTTTCAGACCACTGGGTAACAAAAGCAAGGCTTCGATCCGAAGAAAACAATTTGGTCAATGCCCACGAAAGACAGCCGAGACTTTATGGCTGAGACTGACTTGCCTGGAATATGATACAGGATAACGGATGATACATGGATAATACTTAAGAAAGCTATCCGCTGACTCACAACCATCGGCTCCTAGGGCTCTAGATTTAATGCGGTGCCATACAATGCTGATGTGGGACTATGTCACGTATGAACATGGATCACGAGGACGATGCGATATTCACTGGACGTACCAGCTCTCGCGTGCAACCGATGAAGAATGGCTAGCAAATGCTCATGGGTTTTGTTTTGAAGTATTACGAAGATTAGGTATTACAAAGGAAAACTGCACTTAGGATAATACCATTTGTGACTTTAGGAGGAAGCCCAACCCCAAACCTCGCCCGAGGTCGTAACTACTGGTGATTGAACCAGAACCGTTGATGAATCTCAGCAGTAGATAGAAAACGAGTTAATCCATTAATATAGCGCCGGCAGTATGGATTTCAAGGACTTTACGCTGTATCATGAGTAATAGGAGAGAATTGCCAAGTCTGATATTTTAAGTAGTGACGGAGTAGGGCGACCAATGTTACCCTTTCGGATCACACAATGGGTCGTACTAAGCCGCCGGACGCTTCCAAGATCCCAAACAAGTTCTTGAAAAAATTCTAACCGCCGTCAGTCATGCCATCAAGCCGGTCAGCATCTTGAGGTTGGTCTGAAATGGCAAGATGCCGTACAGCACGGCCTCTACTAATCGTGTCCGCGTAGCCGAATTTGGATCCAAACATGCTTTAATTGGTCCGTAAAGACACACAGAGATGACTTGCTCCAGCACCATCCCTATTTCGACCATATCCCTTCAAGATGGCCTTGTCCGATACTTTGCAGGACCGTGGACACCTTTCCGGTCCTGTGACGGTCCATAAATACGGACCTGAGCCTCCAGCTACTTTCTATCAAATTCATACCGTGATTGTCTTCCGCTGCCCTCACAATCCGCCAGCAATATCACTGCAGCCAATTCATCTCATTATCACCAATTTCGTACATGCTCGCTATACAACGAGTCTTATATCAAATCGCAACTCGTCAGCAGCAGTAAGTGACTGGAGCCCGCTCGCAAGTCACTTACAATATCAAAATCGATCGTTCAACTAACGATCACCTACAGACAATTATTGCAACGACAATCATCCTCCTGGTGGTCACATCACAAGAGTGTCCTAAGTGTAAACTAGAGAATGGAACCAAGTAACTCGCAAGACAGCGGCCTAAGCCAAAATGTCAACGACTCTCACGAAAGGCCATCCATTCTTAACGAATTGGACCCTTTGACCGGTCAAAAGGAATCGACCGGTGCATCAGCATATCAATGTACGAAACCTGCTACTTCTCAGTTCTAGGAACTGCAGCTGCAGCAGCAGCAGCAGCAGCAGCAGCAGCAGCAGCAGCAGAGAACTGATCCTTCGTCTCTCAAAGCTCTTGACCTCGATCCTAATCATGGGAGTCCTCTCGACACACTTCAGACAGTGTCGAATTTCGCACAGCCCACCAATCCCATTGACCACCAGAGGACTCGGTGGGATTACGGGGCCCAAGACGTCGACCTTTCAGTATTACATACGAACATCCCTTCACCAATTGCTTCGAGGAACAGGGGACCCGACTATAGGCAAAGGCGAGTGCGGTCCAAGGATAGCAGCAGACTATCTACCCATACATTGGGCTCCGTACCTCATGACCAGGTCTTACCAGGCTCGCGTGAAACAACCAATTCAGTGTTCAAGCTGCAGACTTACGAATATCCTGGCGTCTTGAATGGTAGTAAGAAGCAACAAATTCCGAAGGAGTCCAAGCACGGTTCTGGCCTCACGCTCGACGCCGAGAAAGCAAATTTCGATGATGCCACTCACGCGCCTCAAGCTTCTTTTTCGATTGTCAGGTTGCTCCCGGGTCGCGATGAGTCTGTCACTTATCATTCCCAGAAGCGCCGGAGCGAAGATCAAGTCAAAGTTGTCGGCACAGGGGACCCGCATTACAGTAAAGCGAACTGGAACCGCAAGAGGTTGACAAATATCTTCGTGAAAGAAGTTCGGCAACGGAATGAGCTCAGACAACTTGCAGGCGAGCAAATTTACCATAACGACTTGCAGGAGAACGCCAAGCCCTTTAAGCTCGGTGACCACAATATGCCGCCAAAGATTCACCATCGTTCGGTCGGACCCCAATTTCCAAGCGAACAAGGCTTGGGAGGATGTCATTACTAGAGATCTTTTCTATGGAGTGCCTCGGTTCATGATGACAACAGATTAGTTACAAGAACAGAAGGTCTGGCTCGAGCAGGCTCATAGGGACACATCGGAAGAGCATGGGTGTGTGATTGCTTGATGTCCATTCCACAGAACAAGAGGCCTGGAAAGGGGGCTATAGGATTACACAACAGTCTGTACTTTGAGACGTAAAGATCGAGGCAGTCACTAGTTGACTGTGTTGTCTCTTGCATCGATAAAGTAGTTTGATATTTAGTTCTGTCTCATTCATGTAAATTCCCTGAAGTCACTTATCGCAAGATATTTTTCATTGGAATCTAGGAACTAGACACGATCTTAATCTACATCTGGCGCTTGTATTCCTATTTCAACGGTGTCATTGGAATGATTCTCTGGCTTGATGTCTTTTTCTTTCACACTAAACTGCTGCTGTTTTGCTGGAGGTGAAGGCTTGGGAGTTCTTGTCTCGATCCTTTGTAATTCGACTTCCAAGACCGGAGTGCCTTCGGCCACTGTTGATTGCAACCGGTTGTTAAGGGCATCGAAGTACAGCCTATTCCAATAAGAAGCTTTGTCAGCAAAGTCGGAGATACAGGCTAGCATGTGCTGGTATGAGGGACCGAAGTTTCTTCGTATTCGGCGAATCAATATGAGGTTTGCGAGAACGAAGCAAGCATACGAACGGAGGCTGTCAGATGGAAACCCTTCCCGATGGGGTCCCTTTCAGATGGGAACGCCAGACTTTGGGATGAAATATGACCAAGACTCACGCCCAGAAATCACCCTCTTTCACAGCCAGAAACCCTTCCCAGCCACCCAAGGTGAGCCTCCGGTCTTGGCGTGTGCAATCGAATGGACCTTTGAAGCCCGCTTCAGCCAATGCGCGAACGCCGAACTTCATTTCGAGTGTGCTTCTATCAACATAGACCCAATTCCTGCCATTTGAGCATTAGTTAGCTCCCTCTAGCTTCATGTGCAGTCCGTAGTGTCAATCGAGGGAAGGAGCACCCTGGTGAACACCAGTTCTACTCGTTGCTCGAAGTTCATCTTGGAGGAAGTAAAACGAGAATGAGGATTTATTCGAAGGTTTCCTTACATGACTGGTGGCTCCTCGCTCGAGATGGCTGTGACCAGACCTTCGAATGAAGAATCAGGATACGGAAGATAATAACCGGCGAACGGAAACCCGAATGGAATATCGTGTTCCATGCCAGTCTATTCGGATGAGAATTAGCAGCTCATCAACCCTGGCTGAAACCGCACACTCAGGAGTACAATAATATTGTGACGCCGAGATACCCGCTCTCTTTGCTCTCTTTGCTCTCTTTGCGTCAGAGGGAGGTAGAATAGTGGCGGCGTGGCGGCGAGAGAGTCTCTCGGAGAGACTGAAGCGTGGAAGCAGAACACGACCGGGAGGCCAATCGAGTCACTCACATCGATGTAAAGCTGGACGTAAGTTGTCAGTAAACCAGGTCCGGAGTTCTCCGGTTGCCGCTTGTGGTCGGGCAGAGTACCGACCTTTTCACCCGAAAGCACAACGTGCCTGCCTTCGAGCTGGCTGCTATATTTCGATGACTTCGGACAGTGGACTATGAGGTTACTGAGGAAACGTAAAAGAATATATCAGCGCATAGGACTTGCCGCCATAAATCTGAGGCCAAGTGCTCACTTTCTCCGACTTCGATGTTCCTGTCTTCGCGTCTTTGCCTGCGTTTGTCGAAGCGCTTCCATTGAGCCTGTACAAATCGTCAATCAGCTCCACGATACTGATGGTCAATTTCATTGTCTCGGTGAACGCACCAACACAGACTGCAAGTGCCACGAAAAAGCTCATCTGATCCGACATGTTGATGATTGGGTGGGTTGATATCACTGGCTACACCTGCCTGAATTAGATGAATTCAGAAGAACTATATGTCCAACCGTCTACCAGACGGTCGGATCCGTGATGTCTCTATTTTTTTTTTTTTACGAAGTCGCACAGGATGTCTCCATCGGCCCATGTCTTTCCCGAAGGCGCACCAGTCAGACGTGGCTGGCCCAATAAATATCGATAACGTGGTGAAAGAAGCATAGACGTCGATATCCCCGCACAGCATCGCGGCTTCAGCTGTTGCGCGAGTGGCCATATGCACCGGAAACGATTCCGGGCAACACAGATCGACGGTTGTGGTACAGCTGTCGTGGCGCCGCCCTCCAGGATCAATGTGCTTGGAGCAGGCTGACTCGGTGAAGCTTGTAGCACTCGCGGTCTCGGCTGCCATGCAACTTCTCCTTGGTCCTTTGATTTTGACTCGTCCATTATCAAGCCACGCAAAAGAGTCATGCCACATTTACACCTTTTGCTGAACCAGCTGCCGAATGCACAGACTTGACGGCCTCTCCCGCCGACCTAGTGAGAGGATGGACACCATGACCGGCCAAGAGGTTGCGGCCTTGTTTGCTGGAGTTGTGCGAAACATCATGCTGGTTGCACCGCTGAGCTCCGGGCACGGCAATGCGAGATGGGCAACGGGCCGGTCCGACAGGATCACTACGACTGCTTTCGCACAGACAATCGAGCATAAAAGACCACGTCTCGAAGATTGAGAAGAAGCTGGTAGCATATCCGTCTTTTCAGCCAGGCTGCCCTCGAGTGAATTGAACTTGGCTGCAACACAACTCGACTTTTACATCTTCACCAAAACAGCAACATGTCTTCTCCGTAAGCACCTTTCGCTATCTTTTACCATCTGCGATTGTCTCAGACTAACCAAGTCATTGCTCAAAGGACCAAGGCCTCCGCTCCGACGGTTGAGCGGCCCTCGCCACCGCTGAACAACGTCTCTCGCTTCAGCGACGACAAGCAGGAACGCGGCTTGGGTTCTCACCCTGGCAGTCACAACCACCTCCCATTGCCAGGACTATCTGGGAGATCCAATGGTCCTGTTGGTGAGGTCATTCAACTACACCTCAATTCGAACGAGGAAAACTTGCCACTGACAGGGGGCCAGGAAATCTTCTCAAGGGACCCGTCGATAAGGACGGCAACCTCAAGGATGCTTCACTTTCAGTTGGAATCAAACTTGACCTCGAAGCAGAGGTCCACCTCACTGCAAGAATCAGGGGCGATATCTTGGTTGGCCTTTATTAAATGCTCACAACGGCAGGACTTTTCTGGTCTGGGAGACACTCGTCTCGGAATATGGACAACTTGTGAAGGTTTCCTATTGAATGCAGGGCAGATGGCCGTAGTCTTCATGGCTTTCACGTGGGATATTGTCGTCATGGGTCCGAAGGGATTTGCTCTGGTCTCTGTCAGTTTGTCATTCACAACGCTCGTTTGAACCAATTTTGGCCAAAGTGCTGCTGTCTGTCTTCATTCTGTCCATTGGACCGGGTTCTGCATGTGCGTCAGCTTGAAATGTCCTCGCTTGATCTGTCTGAGACCCTTATAACGCTTCCAAGCACGGCTGGCCAAGTACTCTCATTATGCAAGGCAGCTCCTAAGCGCTTGCGCTTTTTGCCAAATTCTATATCTACCTTCTGCACAAGGAGCTGGCTCCAGGCACGGAGCACAACCTTGCTCTTTTCACGTTGACAGCTGTGAAATGAAACTCAAAACGTCGGGCGTCATGACCTCGGTCACCAAACTTGTTGGCTGTTTAGTGTCGGGATCTTCCAAGTTTCAGGAGATAATGACATCCGGCTCCATCCAGGGGCATCGGAGTAAAGATACTTTTGGAGGGGCACAGACATCTTCCGCAGCGCTGCCAAAGACGCATCACCCAAGCTTCATCACATCGGCCTTGGCCAAGATACTCTGCACAGTCCATCGCGCCAGCTTGCACGAGTTGTTCTTCATCTCCGTCGCCACAACCGCATCGTTGGTGGCGACTGGTGAACATATCTGGGCGGTGCCAAAATAGCCAGGCATATGGTAGGCAGCTGCTTGATCAAACAACTCATGTGGGCCGGTCGGTTGCAAGTCCGCGTTGCCAAAACAAGCCATTTTGCCTTAGTTGCAGGTTGTGATGATGTTGAGGCGTAGCTGATGAAAGCTTGGAATGGCTTAGAACAGACTTTGCCACACTTTCTAGGAATAAATAATGCTGGCCCTGCCAAGAAGTCATTTCCTAAGTTTTGGCGACTCTCTACGCTATTGGCAACCAACCGCTGTGGCGTGTTTCGTTTCTTCCGCCTGAATGTATGTAAGCGCGCCCCTAGTCCAGATGAAGTCCTGGCTTCGAGCAATAGCACACTGCATGCTACAGGGAAGTGCACAACAAACAGCCTCTGAAAGAAATGATTTTGAATATGCTGAAATATAATGCCAGGCCAGTCCGCTCGTGAAGGGGTCGTGAGAATTGCTGCTCCGACGGCACAGGCTACATCACACTCCTTCCATAGCATTTTGCTAACAGTCACTCCTTACTCCTGCTTCATTCAGGGCATCAGGATGCCTTCTCTCTTTTCAGCAACTGTGTTGCTTTTCACTCTTGGTCTTTGCAACGCCAGGTGCACCTCATCCCGTACGCCATCTGTCGTAGTATCCGCGGAGCCAAGTATTTCGACACTATTTTCCGTCCATTACCCTTCCGTGTCATCAGCGCTGTCAGCTGCAACTTCGATGGCCACATCGGCCGCGTCTTTTACTCCCACCACAAGGGTGATCGAGCCTAGTTACAGTGCAAGTCCAAACACAACCTTTGGAAGCAACATCATCGACGGATTCAAGCCCGGAGCAAAATGGCAGATTGCCATCCAAGATCCTGTTGATCCTCGAGGAGGTCTGCAACCGGTCGATGCAAGCGTCGTAGATGTGGATCTTTTCCTTGCCTCGATGGACCCGACTCTGATTCCCACGCTGCACGTACGTAACGAGATTCTAGTTCGCTACTTCAACACAATCTGACTTGATAAACAGGAAGCCGGAGCAACCGTGCTATGCTACTTCGTACGTGCTGCTTCCAGTTTCTTGATACCCTCTGCTTGACTGAAGACTAATTAACAAAATATGTAGAATGCTGGGGCCGTTCAATACACTGACTGTGACTGGCCTGAATGGAATACCGGTGGCCTCGTCAATGGTAAGTCCATGGCAAACTACGACCAAGAGCGTTATGTGGACGTGACCTCGGAGACCGTGATCGGGCTGCACCAAACTCGGATCGATCTTGCCCACAGCATCGGCTGTGATGGGGTCGACCCGGACAACATTGACACCTTCGTAGGTAATCGTTCCACAGGACCAAGAGATTGAAATGCTGACTATAGCAGGAACTTGACCCGGATGAGTCGATTGGCAAACAGATCACACAGGAAGACATGATCTCTTTTCTCGAGAACTTGGCAACATACGCACATTCGAAGACTACCACACTGGGCCACCCCCTCATGATCGGACAGAAAAACGCGGTAGAACTAACCGATCGCATTCACACCTTCATGGACTTTGCCATCTCGGAGAACTGTATCGGATCTGAGAATGTTGGCTCAAATCGTGGCAACGCGGACGAGTTCTGCAGCACCTTCCAGGAATACTACGCCAGCAACGGCAAGCCTGTCTTTGATATCGAATATCCTGCCAGTCTCGCTATTGCTGGAGGCGCTAAGCGGCGCAGAGACGCCAGCGATATCGCGCTGTCAGACGCTGGGTGCAGTGCTGGCACCAGTGACAGCGATATCGAAGCCTTCTGCGCTGCGGATAATAGCACGGGCATTAGCCGTATTCTGAAGTTGGACAACAATGACTTTGGACTGAACGGCTGCTCCCAGTATTGTTCGGAAGCCAATTCATTTGTTCTGCCAACTTATGAATCGAATTCGACCAACTCATGTTACTTCGGCCCTTGAGACAAGCAGCGTGCACTTGATGTGGTTCGAAGTATGTGCGGTCAATAAGTACCGGGGATGGCCACTCGCCTGTCCGGAAATCCTGTTTTCATTCAATGTGTACATATTTTCTATCTCGGATGACGAACAATTGCTGTTCGTAATTTCAGCCATTCACGGTCCTCACAGTACGCCGGGGCTTTGTGACCTTCGACTGTGACCTCGGATCAAAAACATCTTTCAGCCTCTTGGTACCAGATTGAGCCGACTCCTCAGGTCTTCACCCGACAATCGGACTGTTCAGCAGGTCGTCAAGGTACAGTCTTGAGTAGCAGGTGTAATCTGGTCACAGTATCAAGCACATTCCATGGCCATGGCTAGGTCTTCCACGATCTCGGCAGACGGCCCGGAAGTTGTGGCCATATCTAATTGTATCTATTTAAAGACTGATATCTACAAATACAGTAGATTTCTTTGTATATTACCCAGCGTGGTTTACGGCCCAAGCTAATGGCGCCGGTGGTCCGATGGGGATGGACGGTCGGTGTGTCAGCGCCAAAAGGCTTCCGTTCCGAAACACTATATCGTCAATCTTTCGTGCTCCTTGTCCTTGGAGAATGAACATCCTGCTTCAATCATTATTTCCGAAATACTCACTACTACAATAGTTCCAGCAATGGCCACGAACAACATGCTCTCCGAAGCGGTACCGGCACCTTTGAGAATTGATCCGAGACACCAAATCCGACTTGTACCTGCAAGCACAGAATCCCAGAAATCGAGATGCTACGACGTGGTCAAAACAATCTCCAGGCCCATGTTCGCCAGCGCGGCCGATTCAAAACAAGCTTCTACGTCCCCAGTTCTGAAGGAGTGCCGGTGCTTGAGAAGTCCACAAATGCTACTTTCCGCCACATCGTCAGCTCCACACAGCTCTGTGGGCGAAGTTCAAACCATATCTCTTGACTTTTCGTCGTTGTTCATGAAGTCGCCCGCACTTCAACGTCAGCTGGAAGGTTGCCCATGCCAGCAGTCCCAAAAATTAAACTACACACCAGCCAAATCAGCATCATCTTCAGAGCACGGCTCGCTCTCAGAAACCTTGCGCGAGGATCGGTGTCCGGGCCAGGTTACACTTTGGTGAATGGCTATCCAATACGATATGTATAGCCACTGAACGGCAATATCTACATCAGACGTGGCGGAGTGTGTGTGTGTGCACTCACGTCACTCACGGAATCATAAAGAAGCGTACCCGAGCATGAGTACGGGGGTCAGCGGAAATTAAGGCGGGAGCCAGTTTAGGTATTCTTGCAAATACTTATGCAAGTACTTAATATCATTCACTTGCTCGAACAACGTCTCGAATTACGAGAGGCTCACTTCCTCAGCAGTATCAGAGGTTTGCCGCTCTGTACAATGTCGTTAGGCGTGATGAGCACATTCTCAATCTTGCAACCTGCTAGACGGTCGTCCAACACAACGTTGATCTCCATCTTCATGGCTTCCAGTATGGCAATGATCTGCCCCTTCTCCACTGTCTGTCCTTCCTCGACGAGCACCTTCCACACATTAGCTTTGACTGGAGCCTCAACTGTCTCGATGTCTGGATCTGTTGTACACAGCATACATTAACATTGGTCAAGCACCAGTCAATCCCAAAGGCGTAACTCACCGTCAAGAAGCGCTTGTATGGTGTCAACCGGCACTCCACGGGCCTTCTTCTCAGCATCCCATTTCGCAAGCAGTACTTTCTCTAGCTTGACCATCTTGTCTTGATATGCCTTCTGTCTCTGCCTCATAGCCTCGGCTTCTTGTGCAGTGCTTCTCAATAGCTCGTTGTGAGCTGCCATATCGAACGTGGTTTCTTCGACCTTGTAGTCGTATCTTCCACTCCTGAACAATGCCATCTGCACGTCATAGTCTTGCTCGCTGACTTCCTCAAATGTGATCACATCCATATCCTCGAAGAGCCATGGTTTGTCCTGCGAGAAGCTCTTCTTATAGCCGAGCGTGTCGACTCCGGGAATCGTCATACCCGTCATCATATAGCCACCGGGTGAGTCCACAGGATAGATTGCAAGGCACGAACCACCCCACGATACCGTACCCTCCGGCGTAAAAGTCCGGCTGGGATTCATCTTGGGGGCGTTAAGTCTGTGTCGAGGGTCTGCTGGTAGGCATTCAGGTAGCGCCATGAAAAATCCCACGCCCACGCACACAAACTCAGCGGTCAGCCACAGCTTCCGAAAGTCCTCGACAGAAATTCCGTTGTTCTCGGCGACGAAGCGAAACGTGTCAGGTAAATAGCTTGCATAAGGTCTCTGATTGGTCATGTATCGTTCCACACTCTCTGTGAGACGAGAGTGCGAAAAGGTCAAGGGGAGGACGAAAGTGCGGTTAGGCATACTGATCGTGCTCAGGTCACCAAGCTCGTCTTCCAGGGATATCAGATAGTCCAAAAGCTGAGTTTGGGACACGACGAGGCCATTGTAGTAGATCATCATAGAGTTGCCGATGCAGACGGTGTTGTAGATTCCCTCACCGGTTGCTGAAAAACGGATGGGACCTTTCCCAACCTGAAGTTTGCGCTTCAAAGCAGTGGTGCGGCACTTGTGATTAATATCGAATCGACCATCTCCATAATCAATCAAAAGATAATCATCTCCACCCTGGCGATAAGAGACTTTCGGTCGACTCGGTGTCTCTTCGAACAATTTGAGCACCGCGGGCTGGATAGCGGACCGTTTTGGTGGAGTGGGCAGAGCCTCAAGTTTTCGAACATCGTCAAAGCTCCCACACGAGACTGCTTTGACAACGTCCAATATGAAAGCCTCGGTGGACCGCCGGCCGTCAAGTGCCATCTCGAGAGATAGTGGATGGAATTTGACCTTATTCCCTGCTCGAAGCTGTCCGAGCTTCCAGTAATCCGCTTTCACCACTGTGAAAGGAACAACAAATCCGCCAAAGTCTGGGCAGTCAGGTGGGAAAATCACGGGCTCGTCTCCAGTGAAGTTTATTCCTCCCATGGGATATCCATACTCGATGATATTGCTGGGGTGTGCTCCGCCGTCCCCACCATTTGATCTCGCCCACTGGGGTCGAGGCCCCACCAGACGGATGCCGCCTCTAGCTGCATTGTGTGAGACCTCCCAAGGCGTGCTGTAAAACAAATCGATATCCTCGGTCGTCAGGTAGCCTTCGCAGTACGGTCCATGCATGACCTGGATGTCCCAAGTCTCCGTGTAGGCCGGTATCAGCGATTCCGGAATGGTAAAGGTCTTCGAGGCAGCCAGCAATTCCTCCGGTAAAGCGTCCGTGATCTGTAACAAATCTCCGCTTCGTAGAGGGCGCCCTTGGTAGCCACCAATCAAAGTCATGGGCACTGTAGATTTGGAGCCGAACCACTTTGCAACGTTGAGGAAACCGCCGTGCACTGCAAGATATGCTCGGCAGCCCTTGTTTGTCGAAGCCTTGCCAATAGTCAACCTTTGACCGGCCGAGACTATGACCCTCTGATACATCGGAAAATCTACTCCATCTAGTGTTGCCGAGATTCTTGCACCAGTCAATGCCACAACTGCACCCCCCCAAAACCTCAGATCGGGCCCTGTCAGCGTGATTTCGAGTCCTTCCTCTCCCAGTGGATTTCCAACAAGGGCATTTGCAATTTGAAACGCAACTGGGTCCATTGGGCCGCCATGACCGAAGCCCCGACCGATAGTTGGACGCCCAGGATAGTCTTCCACTAAGGTGTACGAGCCTCCAGCGAGCACGTCGATAGCTGACGGACGGAAATCAAACGTTGACAGAAATTGAGTAATTGTTTTCCCTGCTTGAAACTCGACAGACTCGACAATAGCGAGCAGGAATGCTAGATTCGTAGGTGGGCCGCAAATGATCGATCGAGCCAGTACAGTCTGAAGCTGCTCCAGAGCTTGTGCCCGGCTCGACGCATGTTGGATGATTTTGGCGAGCAGCGGATCTGAGTGATTAATGTATTAGCAAACTTTGGAGTTGTGCGGCACAGTTGTCCTCACCATAATTAGGGCTGACTGTCATTCCAGCTCTAACCCAGGTATCCACGCGAGTTCCGGTGACTTGGTGCCATTGTACCTGTTGCAACAGTCCTGGGGACGGCGCATAATCTTTGGCTGGATTCTCGGCGTAGACTCTCACTTCAATTGCATGGCCCTTCGGGGCATCGCACGCTTTCGTCAGAGCTTCTATTGCTTCGCCGGTCAAGCCTCCTGTGCCGACCAGTTCAGCGTCCGCTTGTCGAAGCATTAGTTCGACCAGATCGACTCCATATACCGCCTCGGTCACCCCATGCTCAACCTGCAGCCGCGTATTCATTTCGATGAAGAAGAAATTGCCTGTCTCATCGTCGACTAGGAACTCCAGGGTGCCAGCGCTGCCATAATGGACAGATTCAGCCAGCGACTTAGCAGCAGAGCACAGCTTCTGTCTCAACTGCGGTTTTCTCTGTGCGATGAACGGGCTGGGACACTCCTCAATCACCTTCTGATGTCGCCTCTGAATACTGCATTCTCTCTCACCCAAAGTTGCTACTCTACCCTGTGCGTTACCGAAAACCTGCACCTCGATGTGATGTGCTGCAGGGAAGTACTTTTCCAGAAACATTCCCGCATTTTTGAAGAGCGCCTCGCCTCTGGACTGGACAGTCTCGAAGGCCTTCCTCAATTCATCCTCATCATTGCAGGTTTGCAATCCCATTCCGCCTCCACCCGCCGTCGATTTCAGCATCACTGGGAAGTTTAACTCGATTGCCGCTGTTAGGGCGTCCTCGACTCCGGACAAAAGACCCTGAGTACCGGGTACCACGGGAACTCCAGCTTTGGTTGCAAGTTTGCGTGCTATGTGCTTCAATCCAAAATTCTCGATGCTCTCGGGGCTCGGTCCTACGAACGCCATCCCGGTGTCCGCCACAGATCGTGCGAAGCTGGCATTCTCGGACAGAAAGCCATATCCTGGAATGATGGCCTGTGCCCCGGTAGACCTGGCTAATCTGATGATCTGATCGCCGTCTAGATATGCTCTGGCGGCGTCTCCGGACAGGAGGTGAGACTCGTCCGCATCCGCCACATGCTGAGAGGCCGAATCTGGCTCAGTGTAGATGGCGACGGTATGGACGCCTAGCTGTCTGGAATGTTGTGAGCTTAGTGTAGAGAGTGCGAGAACAACTGGTTCTTCCGGGATTGATACCTCGCAGTCCTGATAATCCGAACCGCAATTTCTCCACGATTTGCGATGAGAAGGGTCTTCAGCTTGTCCATCGTGCAAACTCACGCCCTTGGCAACCAGTATCGCGTACTTGGATACTACATAGAATTCGTGAACGATATCGAGAACGATTTGCGGCCTGCTATCAACAAAACAATCTGGGAGGATGAGGTGTGCTAACGCTCAAACTTTATCATTTTCGCCGACGGAGACTAATATCTTCGCCTGCGGAGATTGCTGATAAGCGTTGCACATATCTACGGGCTAAGTTATAGATGGGACTATCCATCACTATCATCGAGAGGAGAGGGTGGGGAAGCAGGTAGTGCCGGGATGCAAGTGGCACTAAACTGCGTCCTTGGCGAGCTGTCCTCCTGATGTGAAGAGTCACGTTGTTCCCCGCTGCTGGTCGGACTAGATAAGAGCCAGCTGCAGTAGGACTGATCAGGACTGCGGTATCAGAACTCAGAGGTTTCGGAATTTGATATGATCCGGCAACCTTATTTCCGGGACACTTATTGCTGAAGCTATCACCATCACTTTTCTCATCTTCATAATTTCGGACTGCAGACTGCTGACACCGAACAAGTCATGGCCCACGCAAAGCGCAAAGCCTACATCAACGTCGACCTCGGGGAGGGGTATGGCAATTTCAAATGTGGTCCGGACGACGAGCTTATCCCTTTGATCGACCATGCAAACATAGCTTGTGGTTTTCACGCCGGGTAAGTCAAAGAACTTATGTATGTGAACCAAATCTGAGGCTGACCGCAAGTCACAAGTGATCCACTGAAAATGAAAGAATCGATCCTTCTCTGCAAGCAACACAACGTCAAGATCGGTGCCCATCCCGGGCTTCCAGACGTTCTCGGATTCGGCAGGCGGGAAATGAAGCTCGACACTGAAGAGCATACGGCAAACATTATTTACCAAGTTGGCGCTTTGAAGGGCTTCCTTGACGCCGAGGGATTAGAGTTGCACCATATCAAGCCACACGGGATACTCTACGGGATGATGTGCCGGGATATCGAGGTTTGCAGGGCCGTCATGGCCGGCATAGCCAAGTTCAAATGCGCAGACGACAAGCCCATGAAAGTGTTCGGGCTTGGTGGGACATTTCAGGAACAAGTGGCGAAGGAACTGGGGCTAGAGTTCGTCGCTGAGTTCTATGGAGATGTCAAATACAGTGTGGAGGGGTCGCTGATCATCGATCGGAAGAAGAAGCCCTGGACGGTCGACGATGTGAGACAACATGTGCGGCAGCAGATTGAAACGTCCACGGTCACTGCTGTCACGGGAGAGGTGGTTAGCTTACCTACGGGAGACTATCAAGTGTCTGTTTGCTGTCACTCGGATTCGCCAGGTTGTGTCGACATTGTGAAGGCAACGAGGGAGGTGGTGGATGAATACAATAAGGCAAATGGGCTCGCATGAAAGTTGTCGCGAGCGGCGGAAGTGGTGGTCATTGTCCAAAATCTTATGATTGGAAGCTCGATTTATTAATTCTGCCTCTAAGTAAGAAATTCATCATAAGCATTTTGAACGTTGCACCACGTCTACATTTGATACAAGACCACATAATATGTACACTGTACAAAAGTACAGCCGAAACAAGAAACAAAACATTGGCGCAACTCCAAGGCTGCCCCCACCCTGTCCGAATCTATTCGGAAATATTGATACCATTATCGGACCCCTAGTTGCTGTTGTATACAGCAACGTAATCAATCAAAAAGGTGCCGGAGCTCGCCGTGGACTCAATGGGTGTCGTGCTGCCGTAGACCTTGTCGGGGAAGCTGCCGCCAATGGCCATGTTGAGAATGACGAAGAAAGAGTTGTGCACAGAAGCGTCCCAAGTTGCTGCCTCCATGCTCGTCGAGTCGACGGAGTGGTACACAGTTCCGTCAAGGGACCACTTTACAGTCTCTAGAGCCTCGTTGGTGCGGTCAACCTCGATGGTGTATGTGTGAAGGTTTCCCTGAAGAGGAGTCCCAGTAGGCACCGTGTTTCCGGAGAGGCCGTTAGTCTCATCGCACGGGCCGCCCGGGTTGATGCCGCAGTGCAGAGTTCCGTATAGCTTGTTGAGAGCGTTGATATTCTCCATGATGTCCAGCTCTCCGACAGCAGGCCAGTCTCTGTAGGAAGGAAGCACGATTAGTATATTTGGCAAGGCTTTTCCAGGGAGCGTGAGATACTTACTGGTAGTTAGGTCTGAAGTTGCCACCCATAGCCCAGAAGGCTGGCCAGTAGCCGACACCGTTTTCGCCGAGAGGAGGCAGTGAAAGGCTGCCCTGAATGCGCATTTTCCCGCCAGCGGCGCACTTGAAGTCGGCTCTCACTGTCTCGAGACGAGCAGACGTCCATGCTCCAGCAGAGTCCTTTCGAGCCGTAATACCAAGGGTACCGTTGCCGGTCAAGGCCACGTTCTCGGTGCTGGATGTGTACTAAGAGACAGCCATGTCAGTCAAGGCTTGAATGTGTTTATTGGAGCAGCATGGTCAACATACAGTCTCGATCTCGTTCGTTCCCCAGTTTGCTGCACCTCCCGGGTACGACGTGCCAGTCAACGCTTGCCAATTGGCTGTGTTGGGGAGACTGTTGGCTGTGCCGACGAAATCGTCACTCCAAGTCAACGTGTAGCCTTCGATGGTGGGGACTACAGCATGAGCGCAGGACAATAGGCCAGCGGCGAATAGAACAGCCGCGTTGATCTTGAGGTTGAAAGCCATGATGAGCTAATGATGATGTTAATACTCTCTTGCGAGATAGTGAATGGATAACAAGCAATTGTGCTTGGTCACTAGGACGGAAGAGAGTGAGTCAAAGTGAAAGAGAAGAAAGAAAAGACACTGGAAGGAGGTTGTTGAGCTGATGAATAGTGAACAGCTTCAGTCTCGATTTCAGGGAACGGAGGATGACATTACTTATACTCTTCGAGTATGTAGTGATGAGCATACTCACAATATCCAAATTTTACCATACCGTTCGGTATCTGATCCGAAACAAGACACTACAAAGCCGACTAGATTCAAGGTGCTGGTACCGACCTTCACCCTGGCATCCGCACGTCCCAGAGATATTGACCGTGAACCAGGGGATTTAGGTGACAATACTCCACCTTCCTGCTATATGAATGTTCCCAGGTGTGTGTAGTAGATAGCGATCTTACAGTAAAACCTGTTCACAGAGTACGCGCTTGGCCCTTGAGCGACTCAACTCCAAGGCCGGGGATCAACACTGCCTATACTACATCGTGAAAGTATAGCCCGGCCTTGGCTATCAAGAAGCGCGCGTGCCATTAACCTGACATGCCATTTTGTTTAGATCCTTTATAGAATAGAAACGGGCCGTTTCGTACCACGGTAGTGTATTTGCGCTTGGGGGGGTTCCGCCTGACGTGCCCAGGCGAGCAAGCAGGCATGTTGAGCCGCCGCGCACCTTCGATGCCCCACAATGAGTATATAGCGTTGTGAATTTGGGATACCTTATGGGCCCCGGAATATGGAACCGAGAACCATAAGTTATTCTTGTTTGTTGTTCGCCCTGTTCGTTGTTCTGACTAGCCGGAGAACCGTTGCAGGGTAGGGTCTATCCTATTTTGTGTGGTGTCTCAGAACCGGGGCCCGGGAACCGAACCAGTGAGCTGGGTAACCAGGTTATGTTCTTCGAGAGGCTGACGTCTATTCCCAATGTGGCGCGAAGGTTACCTTTTTTGGTATAATTCCGTGCGGAAACAACTTGATCATGGTCAGAAGAGTGGTAGCGTTGACTGCTCGGTAGTGAGCGTACGACTGCGTGGGCTACTGCGCACGGTAGTTCCACGTCAATGAGGCTCAAAATATCTCAAGACGATCTCCCGCATGCATCCTGACTCCAGTGCCGTCGCTCAGGGAGCTGTCCAGACCTAGTAAAAAGTCTGGTCGAGCCCACCCCGGCCGCAGTGACCATCCCTGCAGTGCTTAATTTATTTGAGGTTTTGACTCCTGTCAAATCGACCCACAAGCGGACTCGAAGCCCACACTCAAGCGAGGCGTTTCTGAAAGGGTTTTTTTATAAAATAAAATCAGTCTATTGCTTGCATCTTTCTAAAAATGTTGGCGCGCGCTTGCGCTTATACTTTACTCCACCTAACCATCAACATGAGCTCACTGACATGGAATGGTCCTATTTTCGGATAAGGTCAGATGACCTGAATAGCAATACATATATGCTGTTGATGCGATGGATCACCAAGAAATCACTGTAGTTCATTTCAAGCAGCGACTCTGGGGCTGACAACACCAGCCCCCAATGATGAACGATGTCCTGTAGCTTATCCCATTTTGTCTTCACATGGCCTAGTTCGAAAATAGAGGCCGTTGATACCTGTATTATGCTCTGCTGTTGCCTCTCCCCGCATTGTTGTAATATTAGGCCGGGAGCTCGCCGGCCTTAGCTCGAGAGGTACCTAGGTAGAATCAACCTTGGAATGTGGAGACCGTTAACATGAAACATATCACATTTTCTAGAGTTGTTTGTAATAAGCTTCAATTTCAGACCCGAGACTCCGCCCGACCTGGAAATGGTGTTCAGTCCGGATGTAGGATTCTATATATGTGCTTACCCCAGATCGCTCGACGATCATGAGTCAGCTCCTGTGGGGCATCAGACCTGGTTAAATTAATGATAAGATGGCAAGGACTCTCACGAATGTCTAGGCGTGTTTGAGGTAATATAATGTGGGCCAGGTACACACACTTAGACATGACTTTGTTCACAGTCTTGTCTACCATTCTCTGGTTATGTCGACTACGCAATTTGTTGCTCAAAGGGCATTTCGACGACAATGAGGCCGGCATATTCCACGGATAGACGACACAACGCACACAAAATCATCACCTGTTTCCGTTCACAGACCAGGCTGTCCTTTGTGATCAGAATATGCAAACTATTTCCCAAGCGCCCTTCGACGACAGTGAAGCCAAGATTACGCATTCTCCACGCGCAGACAAGCCCACTCCTCGGTAAAGATGATGTTGACCTCAACCACCCGGATGGGTAAAATCGGCCCTAGCCGACATTCATCATCGGCCATGACCTTTTTCATAGCCTAGAGTCTTTCTGTTACGGTTATAGGTGTTCGGCCAGTGCAACGCACTAGTAGCTACTTTTGCGTCATACTTTCCGCCAACCAGAAAATCGTGGTATGATAAGCTGAATTGATTCGTCGTCAACTCTGAGGAGAGCGTTCTTCAATAAAAGAAGAAAAGAAAAAAAATTGGAATTTCTATGGCCGGCTGTTCAGTGTTCTCCTACCCGCAGCACCTGATCTTAGGGCGTCAACCATACCTTTCTCATGCCGCAAGGTGTTCGACGCTGCGAATGTATACCGGACGAGACTTGGCTTGATATTTCACCAAGACAAACTTGACGCCGAGACTCGATCCTTTTCTGACGGGCTTGCCTGAAGATCGAAGACTGCAGAAAGCATCAGTCACGCCGGCGAGCATCGTCTCACATGAGTACCTCAAACCACTCCTATAGTGGGACTAACTCGCCCACATATGATCAGTATGTGGTGTTCTAAACTTCAAATGAACCATGGCGTAGCCGTGTCGAAGTTCATCAGTTCCCACCACCTCAAGGGCCTGGCTCTATCGCCGTCCGCTTGAAGGTCCTTCTGCTTCCCAAAAGCTTTCAATCAAGGTCCTCAGCACAAATACGTTGCCAATTCTTCGATTCTGCTCCATCCGGTCCAGTGTTCACAAGAATTTGATCCTCTGGTCGTCAGTCTGCGACTCGCACGCCACCACAAAAAGTGGCCACGGGCTTGTGCAAATCTCGAGCCCGGCGAGCACCTCGAAGGCCAATTCTAGCCAGACTGGCGTCTGGTTGGTGGTGTCCATGTTAAGACATACTACTCGAAGATATAAAACGCACGTTATACGCTACAGCTCGGCGGTTAGTTGTATATTGGTCTGCTCTTTGACCGTGTGTTGTGCATAGTCACAAGGAAGTTGCTGCTTGAGTGTGCGAAGGCGGTCCTGGAGACCCTGGTACGTCCACATCACGGCCGGTAACCCAAATTTGCCGTCGTCTCTGGCCACTTTACGGGTCACGGCGGAACGCAGTCGGTTGTTGTGACGGATTGCTTCCATGATCTCGATCGAGCAGCCTAGGGAGCCAACGATCTGTGATGGTTTTGGCCAGACAGGAGAACTCAAATTGTAAGGTGAGAGTGGGTCTTACGACTTGCTTGTCGAAGTCGTCGCCTCGGATCAGGTCTAGTGATGGATTGCTTTGGTGTTGGTGTCTATAAGGCTGGCTAAAGGCACCCAAAATTTCGTGGTGAAGGAACCAAGTATTGAGAAAGTTGTAGTCCAACTTCCCGCCTCTTGCACGAGCGTGCTCGCGCAGCAGATTTCTGGAACCATTCAGGTGAAGGAACCAGTTCCCCTCGGCTTCATCAAAGACCTGGTACGCGTCAGCTTTGCCGGGAGTGGGTAATCATGCAGCGTTACGGCGCAGATTATACACGCAGAGCATCATGTAGGCCGCCAGCTGGGGTCCGATCTCATCCGGCATACCGGAGTCATTGCACAACGAGTTCGAAAAGAGACGAAGGGTACTTGTTTTATAAGGCAGTGCTACCTCGCGCCCATGACGGTGGAATGCTGACAGGGCGAGAATGGCACTGTGCAAGGCTTCGGCTGCGTAGCTGTTCCCGCCCACTGCCATGAGTAAGAGCTCGGGACGAAATTCGTTGTTGGCCTCGACCGTTAATACCATGCGCGCAATTTTCTCATCATCTTTTCGCGCAAGTCGGAGAGTGTCCAATTGGGAAAGCAGGAGCACTCACAGTACTGGAGTAGCTCGCCCTCGTGTGTCCGTGTTTGAGGATGTAGTGTGAGACTGGCCCGAGGGCGCACATGAGGGTTGCTATAAAGAGCAAGCGAGCTTGTAGTCCGGTGGCCATGTTCGATGTCTTCGAAGGATACGTTCAAAAACCGCTGGCCATAATGTAGCCCTCCCGTGTGACCACGGTCCGCAAGTGGATCCCTCTGTGTTTGGTACGCGGGTGACCTCCTGCAGCCATCATGTATATCAGGCCACACAAGCCGCACCCCATAACCAAGACATGGCCGCCCAGTTCTTAGGCAGTTGCTGCATGTAGGTAGACCCTTGTCACATCCTATCTTCCGTTCTAGGTGAAGCGTCCAGTGTGTTAGTAAGTACCCATGCCGCAAGCTTATGATGACGACGAACGACCTCCGAAATAGCAGGGGGGGGGGGAACACACTTCAGACCAGAAGAGTCAAGCATTAGGAGCACCATACAGAGGCTTACTCACTCTTACATGTCCAACAGCCTTGCCTGGCTTGACCTGTTCTCATACTTCAACGCGTGCTCCAATGCTGAGAGTGCCAGACGCTGACTGCGTGCAGGGTTGAAAATGGAGAGCTCCGCAAGCACAGTTCAACAGACGGATTTCAATGTCAAATGTGTCAAAGGAAAGAAGACTAACACCTGTGAGTCCGAAGTCGCAGGTGCATAGGGGTGCCACTCAAAGATAGTGAGGCTGCATTGCTGCAAATTACTATTGTAGTTTCTTGACGTGATGCTACCGAGAAGATCTTGTGGCTTGAATCGTCATGCCATCATTCTTCAGCGTTGATCGTGATCTTGAGCTTGTGCTGATAAGAATCGTAGGTGGTGAATAAACCTTTCGCACGACAGCCCCAGCAGCTTGTCGATCACAACACAGCCACCCAAAAATTGTGGATTCAAACACCGATGCAGCACTTGGGTAGAACCGGGGGTGAGGTCAAAGGGGGCGCCCGTTGGATGTGCAGGGCTGACGACTGAAGGTACTTCCAGTTAGTGACTTCGTGAGATGACTGCATGTGCATGCAGACTCCCAAACGATGACTATCACCGAGGGCATCGGTCCACCTCCATCCACTGTTCGTGTTCGGCGGCCATCGAGATGGATTTCGTCTCGCTCTTGAAGCCAGCCTTCGAGTTACTCATTGATCTTCGGGCCGCGTTGTCCAGCATTTCGAACGGCATCTGCGCGTCAGTATGTCGCTTGCTGTCCGAAGCTAACACCGGATCAGACACCGAAGCCCAGACGTACGAGAACTAGAATGCTACCATCGTCGTCCACATAAGCGGGCTTTCGTAGTGTCCTTCAAGGAGTGGTCACACCTCGGGTTCACTTTCCCTCTCCGTCTTGTGTAACACGCTCGTCTTCTGCCTTGAATCGCCTCCTGTGCCTGATCTGATCGTGAAAGATGTAATGTCGACTAGGACTTCACCCGAAGAGCTGAAATGAACGTTTTCGTAACGGATGTTGAGAAATCAAGGCTGAACACACGGTCTTTGCATACCTACCCACCTGAATTTGGTCAGTCACCAGTTTTCAGGATATTTCAGATATGGCTTACCCGTGACTAAGCCTCGCAGTCTTGCCCGATGCCAGAATGACGCACTGGAATGAGATAGGTCTAACTCTCACGAAGTCACCAGTGCAGCCGCCACGTGCGAGCCACGAGCCATGCCACATTCCCGAAGAAGGCCGTGGAAATGTGTGCACCTGGAGCTCATGTCTCATCTGCCAACCTTCTTTGCAATGCCAAGTTTTTGCATCCCAATGTCAATGAGGCTGGTACGCTGCGCCGGCTGATCCTACTGTATCCTCAGGTCTTGCAGAACAGATGAGATAGATGCCTCGCCCTCTTAGAACTACGCATGCCTCATCTCTCCAGACTCGCTCAAACTGTGTTTTCCTGCGATGAGCGCGAGACCAAAAGTGAATCCAAGCCTCTCCAAAAGTACAAGCAAACCAAGCAGAAATGAGTAGACTTCATCTTTTGGAGGGCAGCGCGCCATTGCCTGCCCTGGAGATAAGGTCTTCATATATAGCGTACGCTGGCTGCTACTCTCTGGACACATCCAGCGCTCTGTCAATGTACAACCTTGACCAGAGCAACCCGCCAACTTGCGCCGCCACCTGCGGAGATGACTACTCATATACCGCGATACAAGCCCAGTAAGTCAAAAGCATCCCCGAACTTGCAACAAACCAGAGGATGAAAACTGACCGCTCACCTGCAGATTTTGTTTCTGCTTCGCATCGCCGCCAGTGCTGTACACCACATACAATGGCTCCGCCTGTTCAATTAACTGCGACATTCCGTACCAAGATGAGACTTGCGGCGGTGTCACACCCGGGACGCTAATCGAAGTCTATAGTTACTATGTCGAGTCCGACGTAGCGATGTCTTCTGGCCACAGGGGCCATGGCGGCCATAGGAGCAGCAGAGTTGGCAGTTTCACGGCGTCCGAGCAATTTGTGTCTTCCAGTAAGCATGCAGACACAGCTACTCAGCTTGCGACTACATACAATCCCAACAGTAACGGCCCAGAGGCGGCTGTTGGATCTCCTGCACCAACTGAAACGCCTGAGTCACTCGACGCAGGTTCACCCAGCACAACTGCTAGTGACCCAACACTTGTAGGCACGATCACATCACACCAGCCAATAGTCTCTCCGGCGTCGACTTCGACGGCGGACGGAGACGGACCACAGCTCAATGGGGTCAGCAGCGTGCCCAGTTCTGTCGACAAAGCAGCCCCAAAACACAGCCATTCCACCAAAGAAGGACTACCAGATGTCGCTCCAAAGTATACCGTAACCACTTGGACGACCATCTTCCCAGGCGGGCCACTCCAATCCACGATCATCTCCTCGCCCACTGGAACCACTTCCATCGCCGGACAGTACTTCACGTCCACGTGCGACCCTGTCACAGTGACAATCACCTGCGCCGAAGACGGTTCGGAGTCCACGACAGTACTGCCAGGACCGGTGCATGTTGCGACGTACAACCCGTACGAGAGTGAGGTGAGAGAGGTGCTGGAGACTCAGGGGACGAGCGTGGTTTGGGCGGCCGTGGTGCCGAGGACTGCGGGTGTAGGGAACTTGGACACGACCGAGACGCTTCATCAGGACGACAACGAATTTGCCGTTGCAACCAACACGCCAGTGGCGTCTAAAGCTGATAAAGCTGTTGGGACTCGGCCGAGAGACATGATTGCGGTGTTGCTTGGAGCCGTTGTGGGAGCGATCTTGTGATCACCTTCATTTTCAAGAACTCGTACCATGCAAGGTGGGCGGCATAAACAGTTCTGAGATCAACTAGAGGCGTTAGAGCAACTTCACAAAGATGCAGGACCTCGTCTTACGGTTCATGGGTGCTCAAGGAGCCGTTGAAGATGTCCACGTGATCGTAGCCGAGGCATTACTTCATCAGCGTCACTGACCTCAAGGACCGAGACCGGAATGCCGAACACTGCCCGCAGCGGGTAGGGGCCTCGGCATCTGCGCCCTACTTTCGGCAACATGTCTTGTTTCCTCCTTCTCCCACTTGCGGCTGATCATAGTTGGTTCTCCGTGAGACCAATTGATCTTAGTCGACCATGTATAGGACAATTCTTTCACGATGCTCGCGGCAGAGCGCCCCGGCGCTGCAAGCCAGTGCCCGGCGAACGTACTCGGCTGCCTCCTCCGCAGCACCGCCGTTCGACTGGCAGGACCCCCTCAATTCAAAGAACTTGTTGACGGAGGATGAGCTGGCTATAGCTGAGACGGCGGAGAAGTACTGCCAGGAGCAGCTGCTACCGCGGGTCCTCCGTACGCCTTGCACCGCCCCATCTCTTTTCCTACCCACACGCCGCACGCTGACCAGCTGCTTTTGCACACATCACAGAAGCCTACCGCGACGAACACTACCACCGCTCGATCCTCTCCGAAATGGGCGAGCTCGGCCTCCTCGGCGCCACGATCGACGGCTACGGCTGCGCGGGCGCCTCGACCGTCGCGGGCGGGCTCATCACCAAAGCCGTGGAGCGGGTCGACTCAGGCTACCGCTCCGGCATGTCGGTGCAGTCCTCGCTCGTGATGGGTGGGATTGACGACTTCGGCACTGCCGAGCAGAAAGACAAGTTCCTCCCAGAAATGGCCAAAGGCAAGGTCCTCGGCGCGTTCGGGCTCACCGAGCCCAACCACGGCAGCGACCCGGGCTCGATGGAGACGGTCGCGCGGCCGCATCCGACAAAGAAGAGAGTCTACTTGCTCAGCGGCGCCAAGACGTGGATCACGAACAGCCCGATTGCGGATGTATTTATGGTGTGGGCGAAGCTGGCGGAGACGGGCAAGATTCGCGGATTCTTGGTTGAGCGTGCGAATTGCCCCCCGGGTACGCTCGAAACGCCACCAATCAAGAACAAGAATGGCCTGCGTGCGAGCATCACGGGCATGATTCAGCTTGATGACGTGCCGGTGGCGCACGAGATGATGTTCCCCGAGGTTGAGGGCTTGCGCGGGCCGTTTACATGCTTGAACAGCGCGCGGTATGGCATTGCAATGGGGACGATTGGGGCATTGGAGGATTGCATTGCGCGGGCGCGGACGTATGCGCTTGAGAGGAAGCAGTTCAAAGGGAATCCGATTGCCAAGTATCAGCTGGTGCAGAAGAAGCTGGCGGATGCTACGACGGATGCCGGGTATGGCATGTTGGCGGCGATCCAGGTCGGCAGGTTGAAGGATGAGGGCAAGGCGACGCCCGAGATGATCAGCATGGTGAAGAGACAGAATTGCGATCGGGCGTTGATTAACGCGCGGACGCTGCAGGAGATATTCGGAGGGAATGCGGTCAGTGACGAGTATGGCATCGGGAGGCATGTGTCGAATTTGTTTGTGACGCAGACGTATGAGGGCCAAAGCGATATTCACAGTAAGTTGCTCACGTCGCTACCGCGGTGTCTGTCATGCTAACGTGACTCTCAGGCTTGATACTGGGTAGGGCCATTACCGGCATTCAGGCTTTCGTATAAGACGAGGCTGGTGTCTTGCAGAGGAAGCACAGCCTTGTGACACGCCTCAGACCAACGAAGATTCCAGACTTCATGTGATGGTCTGCGGTTTGGACAAGGCTTCAAAAACCCTGCCCCTCATAGTTTGAAAGGCCCTACGTGGCCCCAAGTCAAACAGGGAGGTGTGGAAATCATGCCCGATGAGGTGGCATCATGTAAGAAGCTCAAACTGGACGCCGATTCAAAATTGGTTATGCTCAGCGCCCTTGGAGAGTATCCATCGTGGTCTCGCGGTGCGTTACTTTTGAGAGTTTTCGTCGTGTACATATATGCCACTTCGGGATAGCACAAACAGAAACATGCGTACGGCGGCACGCGGTGCAACGTCCACATTTGACGATTGACGAGGGCCCAACCGAAGAGAGTCGCAGTAGTGGTCCTCGGGCATCGATTCTCCCACGTGTGTGAATGGTAGAACGACCAAGCATCAGGTAATTACCAGTGCTCGAGAGGCTGGTCTCGTGGGACAGCCCCCTTTCTTCACTTCACGAGGACCCCTCTTCACCTGTCAGTTCCTGATGATCCAAGTCCATCCCTGAACCCCTGAAGAGCTTCGACGTCATCCATTAGCAGCGGCGAGGATTGTAAACTTTTAGAACACTGTACAATTCTCAATGAGACGAACTGTAGAGTTGCCTCAGTTACTACCTATGTGGCTGCGCTACGGGAAGGCGGGCGATGTTTGAAAGCAGATGCCAAGTGGCCCTGCAGGTGCGCATAACAACGAGATGTATATTTATACCAAGCGAAGGCGCAGAGGTACCTGTCATAGTCAAGAAAGTGAGCAGTAGGCCAGGCTGAAGGAACGGCCGGTCAGGTCTTTGTCCAGGATGGGACGTTCCTGCAGCCCCCTTTGAGGCCCAACTTCCCTGCCTGCCTACCCTCCTCCTTTTCCTTGACTCTCAGACTCTATAGAACCTTGGAAGGTCTGGTCAGCTTTTTCGCACTTCGAACCTCCTAAGTAATCATCACAAAATCAAACCCTCACCTGTGAGAGTCAACGGAACGATACTGTTCCAACCACTGCATCTTGTAAGTTTGCCACCTCTTTCTCTGCTCACGCAAGTCACAGCCTTCACCACAGGCGTCACAGCCCTATGAATCATTTCATGGTCCTCGCGCTAGCCCCCCAGCCGTGAATCGCCAGCCGCCCACTGGAGGGGAGGCTCGGAGGCTTCCAAGTCTATCCACTTCCCTGCGGTTCCACTCCAGTTGCATTTGCGCTGACTTCCCGGGGCCCAAAGTTCAAAACGCCAACTTGCAGCGTCTGTCCGCTCTTCGTACAGATCTTCTTTGACCTGCGACTCGACCAAAACCACGACCTACCCGCAATCCTCACACCCGCAACACCAACGACCACCCGCCACTGCCGCGAATAGACACCCATATCGTCTACTCTTCTTTTCCACAAACATCACAAAATGGCTCTGAAGCGCATCAACAAGGAGTTGACCGACCTCGGCCGGTACGTTACCTCCCTATTGACCCTCTGGCGGTGTCGCTGGCCCCCGGAAGAAGGTGGGGTGGACGGCCTTGTGTGTCTAGAGAGCGGGGCTGTACGTCCTCGCCAGCAAAACACCATCACCAGCCTCGCCACCTCGTCCACGCCGGCAACGCCTGAAGTCATCGTCAACACCAATATTGCCAACGTGTGCTGACATTTTCTTGTCAGCGACCCACCCTCGTCATGCTCCGCAGGCCCCGTTGGAGAGGATCTGGTAAGCCTGTCTTCCTGCCACACCCCGATAAGCGCGAACATGCTTTGCGCTCCCATCACGCGACCCTCGCAGTGGCATGCGACCCTGTTAGAATGACTTGACTGACCTGCTTGCCCCCAACAGTTCCACTGGCAGGCGACCATCATGGGTCCTGTAAGTTCTTTATCTCGCCCCCCGATCTCGACGCCGATTCAGCCGTGTTCGACATCATGTTTCACCGAGACACTGGGCTTTTATCATCTGATAACGGGCCCGGCTTCAACACGGACCTGAATCCGATTCCCATCGCGCACGGCAGTCGATTGAGCACTTATTAACAATTCCTACAGCAAGACTCCCCGTACGCTGGTGGTGTCTTCTTCCTCGCCATCCACTTCCCCACAGACTACCCCTTCAAGCCGCCTAAGGTCAACTTCACCACCCGCATCTACCACCCCAACATCAACAGCAACGGCAGCATCTGCCTCGATATCCTGCGCGACCAATGGTCGCCAGCTCTGACTATCAGCAAAGGTATGCACCGCTGCCAGCCATCACTGGCACTTAGGCGACTCGAAATAGGGAACAAAGCTAGACACTAACTTTTGTGGTAGTCCTCCTGTCGATCTGCTCCATGTTGACCGATCCTAACCCCGACGACCCGCTGGTGCCTGAGATCGCCCACACGTACAAGACCAACCGGGAGCAGTACGAGAAGACCGCGCGCGAATGGACTCAGAAGTACGCCATCTAGGGTCCTCTGGACCAGGTGGCGTTGATGACAGGTGCTGGATACGGAACTGCTTGTCTGTCACCACACTCTAGGCGGTGGGACCGCAGGATGAGCTGAGAGAGATCGAGATTGGGAAGCACAAGGTGGGGGAGAACATCGCGATCCTTCGGAAGTGGCGTTTGCGGGAACATTACGGCATGTCGACATTTCTACAACCGCGAACAACAGCACTCATCCGGTCGGCTTACTGGGCGTTGCATTTCCAACGACAGATCACTGGTTTTATCACCGTGTGTGAGTTGGGTCACACACTTTACTACGGACCACTGGGCCACACATGACTACTGAAAGGGAGTAAGGGAGGGCGGCGTGCATTGCAGATACTTAGACAGCACCAGGAATCGAGACGGACATTATGATTGTCTTTCCACCGCAGAGCTGGTGTGAAGTGCGAGGGTTTCGGGCCTCACCACTCGCGGTGCATCTACCAGAAAATCCAGGATTGCATGCTAACCTCCACTAGGACACCAAATTACACGCCTTGTACCCTTTTTATATTTCAGGAGCAGTCTCTAGATGATCAGCGGGCCTATATCTGTACATCGCGCGCAAACACGGTAGCAAACCGCGGGACCGGATCCGGAGGTCACGGGCCGGAGCAGGTCCTCTATATGGTCGCCACTATCATGGCACTTTGGCAAGTGTTACGCAAGTTTCTGGTTCTGCGTATGCTCAAACCATACAAGTGGGGGTTTTGCCGTGACAGAAACTTTGCTTGTCCTGTGAAAGGGCTGCCATCGCAGCAAAGCCCTAAATACGATGCGGATATTGCAACGTTGAGTTTGCGATACTGCAAGATTTCTTTCGGCAGGGCCAATTTCTTTGGGCCAAGTGGCGGGATGTTATGTGTTGGTTGTGTGGTAGACGCATATTTGAGTGCGTTTGTGATTTGCTGACTGCCAGCCAGCTTTGACCGAATGTTTTGGTCTTGCGTGATTGGGCCTCGTGGGTGGATTGGTGCATATGTGTGCTTCAGTAAGTACAGCATTGCAGACAGTTGGTGACATCTGAAATCGTTCCTCGGTTTTTTCACACAACATTTTTCTTACTATACGTCCACCTCATGTTCACATGGTACTGGTTCCTTAGCAGGGACCTTGCGATCTCAGATGCAAGGTCCATCCGCCTGTTATTATGCGTATCATGTTTTTCCACGCATAGCTATCATCAGCACTTCCGCAGCGAGCTTGCTCGAACGTGACGTTGACCATCGTGCCGAGAACTTTAATCATCTGAAAAGCTTCTGAATCTCGGAGCGATCAATCTAATCCACTACCATCAGACTTCCAGCAGCACCATCGCACCTGCATCAAAGTTTGCACGCACAAGAGCGTTTCACAAGCACCACCGACCTTGCCGGGCCTGACGGCGCGTCCTCTGCGCCACAAATTTATCATGGCTAGCTGTTTGGATGTGCTACTTGCGACTCACATTCGCCGCAGGCGAGCGCAACAATACGGGACGAGACACTGTCCAACCACCATCGGGAGTGTCCAGGAGGAACGAAACTGTGGCTTCACTAGGCCCACGCGGGATGACATGCAGCTGTCCTTCTGCAGTCAAGGAGGGCGTCTCTTGTACTCTGAGGGTCCACGACGGTTATGTTCAGCAAGACAAGAATTGGGGCCGGCCGCCTTCGCATCCGCGATCAGTACTCAATTCTACACATACTTTTAAGAGGCCCAAAGCCCTACATCTATCGCCGGTCAGAGCCTGCCCTGTACGAGACATTCCCTGGAAAGATAGACAAGGAAGTCCCTAGCCCTCAAGAAGAGATAGAGAGACGGACGGTCCGCACGGCCTCGCATTGAATCTGTTCCCCATCTTGGCCTGATTGAGATGGAAGCTACAGGCAACCATTGCTTTGTGCCTGAAGTCGCACTTAGCGAGCTTGACCACGAAAAAGGGTTCTGCAAGCAGCAATATATCTAGAATGCAAAGGACACCTTTCCGCATGTCTATGCCCCAAGCGCGCGCCGTCTACCTCGTCGGGACCTACTCGACTGTCAGTAACCTTTCACTCGGGCTGCTGAGAGCCGGCTGTTTGTTAGCCATTCACCAAGTGACCCAGGTTGTCGAATTGTCGACTGGCTGCCGCGATCTGGAATGAACACCTGAAGCACAAGAGCAAGCTCAACATCGCACACGCCCTGGGAACCTCCCTCAGCTACGGAAGCCAAGATGAACCAGGCCGAAGTTTGGGCAAATGCTGTTTAGACTCATAATTTCTTCTTCTTTTACTGGTCTAACGGCTACAGGATATCCAGTCCTCACACCAGTTGGACAACTTCTCGACGCCGACGTTCGGGATGATGAGAACCTAAAGCTATGCTTCTCGTCACCATCACCATCGTCATCTCCTAGCTTGTAAGTCCTGAAGCTGCAATTCGCTTGATCATACTACTCATCTCCTTTTCGTAAGAAGTCTGGTCTTTGCCTCACCTTCGTCGTTGACATTTCTCAGATACGTGTCTCATTTGATTTTGACAGCCAATCAGGCCTAAGACTAGCAGCGCGGCTGCTCAAGATATAGAGTCTCTCAACATCATTGCCTGCGAATTTCCTATCCCGGGCCTGGACTCCGCTTCAAAATTGTGTGGCTCGCAGCCTGGACTTGGAGTTCTTCGCATTGCTCTCCTGGTGAACCACGGCCTGTTAGCGGTGGAGGTCACCAAAGGGCACGAAGCATCTGGCACTGGTCTCCCCCCAACATAACTCCACATCTTGCAAACAGGTTCCTCGGATGAAGCTGTATCACTACCCTCCTCGCCCAGAAGTCGTCACTGGGCGACCGGAAGAAACAGTCTTACTCCACGAGGCAGCCAACCCCCAATTCTACGTTGGGATACAATGGTCGGCGCGCAACTCACACCCCGGGCTACTCATGACAAAAATCATGAGTTGAGGCAAGCGAGTCTGCATAAGTAACCGAGAATCATCTACCCGCAAGGTAGAGACAGATTGCGTGTCGTTGATAGATAGGGGTGGATCAAGCTGAGGTGCTCATCTAAAAGCATCTTGTAGCCTCGATACGAGCGGATCATACCATCAAAGGCACTCATCAACGCTGACATGTCAACCTTTTTCTTCCTTTCTTTTTTCTTGGCAACGATACCTCCAGGCGCATCCCTCGATCGAAAACACAATTGGCGCCAAAATAGCCTTCAGCGTTTACCAAAGCTGGAGAGGTCTTGAGAACAAGCTTGGATTCATCCAGGACAATGTGGACACACTGAAGGAAGCCATGCCAATCTTTCTCAAAGAGACATTGTTCGCCTGCTGAGTGATACTTTCCAATACCGGGCTCTCAACCACATTCACGTATGTAAAGTCGCATCATTGATTAAGTGATACACAAACTAACCGCCGTCTAGGACATGGCCTCTTCTGCAACTTCTACTGGGTCAGACAGGCGCCTTTTAGCTATCACGTCCGTGATTAAGAATCTGAGCTAGGACATAAAAAGCTTCCTGCATCCAGCAGTCCCGCATTTGCCTAAAAGACTCACTGACTTCCGGAAACATGAAATATTTTCGACGACGACCGGAGAAAAGAATCCGGACAGTCTCAAAGGCTGCCGCTGAGGAAGCACCAGAGCAGGTCGGACAACATGAGAAAAGGCAGTCGCTGTGGACGAGGCTTCTACAAATGCCATTTGGACTTATCAACCATCTACCCAGCCTTCATGTCGACGAATGTATACGCTGCAGAACACCGGTCTCGCCTTGGAGGCGGTACCTGCTGGAAACATCATCGCTGTGAATGCTCACCGCCGAACACCTTGCTACCCTGACCAGACCGTTTCACACCACACCGGTGTGTAGAGTCATTGCGTGAAAGCTATTAGCCGGCTCACCTCGCCAAGATTTAGAAGCTTCCTGCAACGTAGATGGCGGATGGAGACTGGGCGAGACGAAAACCAGAGACAACCGACATCACCAAGAGTTCAAATGCTCTCATAATATCGATACAACCTGCGTATGACTCTACATAAAAGACGTTTCGACTTCGACTCCGAAATCAACCGGGGGCCATCGACGCTGCAGCACATATCTTTACACTTCGGCAAATTGCAATAGTAAGTAAGGAATGAAACGACGCCTGCGGATCGGTCCACTAGGCACCTTTCAGCTAGATTCGACTTGCTCAATTTCCGATGAAGAGCCTCTTGCCCAGCGAGGGAGAGGGGTTTGCTTCGAAGGTAGGCGACGAACACCATAGTTTCAGTCTTCAGGACTCCAGGGACGACCCTCACGCGGCAAAAGCTTTCCTGATAGTAGACTGGCACTCATGTTAGGCCAGCTCTCATCTTGTCCCAATATGAGTGTGAGATGCCACTCATGGTCAGTCAAGGGCAATTTGAGCAAAGTCAGGCCGCTAATGATTAATAAAATGTAAGAATTTGATAATTGTACTATTTTGAACAGTGCTGCCGTGGATCATTAAGTGATTCGTATCTTAACATGCGTAGGCGAGACTGAGGCCCTCAGATCAAGGTGTCATGACTGCGACATGGTGGATGCTGGGTCGCACCAAGGCAGCTGCACACGACCAGTAATCTTTTCAGGCCAGCCAAGTGGGCTGTGAGCCTTCGAAGTAAAGGCGAAGCTTATGACAATTCTGAGGCATTCTTAAGGTGGAGGACTACGGACAAACGGTACTCGAGAAATACGACACTGAAAAGAATGGCAAGCATTTGTGACATTTAACGCTGAGGCTTACACTAGCTACAGCCTACAATTTACGTCTTAGAAGCATGTACAGTGACAAAACCTCACTCAAGCACCGCGCGGATTGGTACTAAGCAACGCGAAACCCTCTAGCTGCGCGGGAACTTTCGTATGTACTTAGTAGAGGACTTGGGGAGGGCTGTGGCTTGTGTTGCCACTTCATTCGCTGACCTGAAACGTAGTGAATAACGAAGTCCATGGCTATTCTCCAGTCTTCATAACCTTTGGCACCATTCACTTGATGCTCGGCTGGCTGACCGCAACACTGTTCCCGACATTTTCATGCGTGGCTCTTCACCAGGCCTGGGAAACCTCAGCAAGCAGTTCATGATCTGGTCTCGGGAATTTCAAGCAAGACCGATGTAATTGCAATCATATGGATGAGATTACTTGCAACGGTATATCTGCACTTTTTCAGCATGATGCTGGTTTTGGTTTCAACCAGTCTTCCTTCGGACAGACTTAAGCTAAATCCGCGAATCTTGAGGAGTTGAGCAAGAAATCTAATCGCTTTTGACTGTGCAAGTTGAGAAGATGCCTCGCCTCAGGTTCGAAGTGTAGTACGGCTCAGCGGAACCGGAGAAATTACGGAGCTCGCATACGATGCCTCAGAACAGTCAGTCGGCAGGTTCTCAGGCCAAACATCGTGACCACGTGAAAACATCCGTTTTGGTGCGAACGGAAACATCAGCTCAGGCAGAACAAAGTTTCGCCTGTCGCGCTAAACCGTCAAGCCAGACCGTCCTCTTTTCATCCACGCTGGTATACAACATGTTTGAGCGGGTGTTATTAGCCGGCCACTAGCGAAAGAACCGCAGTGACAAACAAGAATCGAGACTATGGCTCGCGAGGAGCCGCGGATATGCTTGAGGGGAAGTCGCGCAAGACGATTGGCCAAACTTGCAACTTTTCCTGAGAAAGTATGTTGTATGGAACCTATGGTTGAGGTTCTTTATAAACTTTAAACTAGTCAATATTTCACGAAATTGGTTCATTCGAGCAGCGGCGCAATTGCGTTTCCAGTTCGTTTGAATGTGCGTGTGTTGCTGATAAGCAGCTTTCCAGAGATTAGAGTTGTGCAGGAGATAAGGTTTCGTCCGGAGGACATCTTTAGCGACGTCGTACAGCTCTACGACTGTTCCAAAGGGCTAGGTCGTGCCGGTGGTGGGTGCGTGCGCTGCGGCACACTCGTGTCATAACGTACACCCCGCGGTTGTGAAGCTGTTACCGACAAAAAAGGTAGTGCTTCGAAGGTGTCGAAGTGCCTGTATGTGAAAGGGCATGCATTGTGGTTCAATGCAGTAGGACGATGCCAGGATTCCATAACGGCCAGCGCCATGTGTGCTGCAACGTTCAGAGCCGAGGAAGGGTTAAATGATATACCAATGTGGTACTCGGTACACATGTCTTGCAGCGCGCTGCATGCCAGCAACTGCTGCTCGTGTGATGCTCGCGGTCCGCCGCGGACGAACCTTGCTGAGTCGGGCTGACAGCTGTGCGGCTATTCTTGTCTCTTGATGATCTGCTCCAGGATCCCATGATCCTAAAGCGACAAGTCGACATGACGAGCCACGAGATTCGATAGCACAGCTCCAATCATAAGCTGCCGTTTGGTAAGGCTTGATTGTGGCTTGAACTTGTATTGTGGCGTCGGTTTTGGGGGGGGCCCAGAACTGCGAGGTCCGCAGCGTTCCTGCAGGTGAAGCCAACGACCGAGTGGGTTGCCGACAGCGAGGGAGCAAAAAGAGGCTCGTATCAGAATGTCGGAACGGACCCCTGACGAAACAGCCTGCGACGCGGGCTAAACGGGCGTAACCGCAGATATCCTAGAGCCGCATCATTGAGACCAATCACGGAGCCTCGTCTACAAGTCCCTGCATGCTTAAGTGGGGCTACTACCAGCGATACCCCAGTCCTTAATCCTTGCCTCCAACCTCCTCCGACTTCATCCCCTTCTTGTCCTTCACAATGGCCTCCTTCACCCCACATTCCACAGCAGCCAACTCGACAACTTGCGCGCGGCAGTCTGTGTCACGCACAGTTGCAAGCTACTCCAAACCCTGGCCCTACAATCAACAGACAAGATGCTCATCAACCAGAAGAGCAGGGGCAAAATCGTCCGATTACCCACTTTGCTCGCCCTCAATCGGGTCGATCTGCCAATCACGAGCCTGACTCGAAAATGGGCGGCACCGCGCTCGAGCCTCATCCCGCATGCAAACCGGGTATTGTTTCCACCCTGTCGAGACAAGAATCGGCTGTTCGCACTCGAGTCTTGCCGCGAAATAGTTTTGTGTGCGTTTGCTCCGCACCCCTTCTGTCGAGGTGGACCACAGCCTACAGGCAGCTTCGTAGAAACAGAACAGGATGCGTTCCTGTCGTTGCGAAATGACCAGGCTGAGAATCGGGATACCCAGTCTTGATTTCCACAGGCCAGATTCAATATATCGAAACAGGCAGCTAATCCGAGCGACGTGCTCCACGGACTTCGATAACGATCTTGACAGCAGGAGACTAAATTCAAGTCTATATGTGGGTGCCCAGTTGCGTCGTAGCCATTAGCTCGTCTTTACTCCACCACTACGGAGCCTGCGAGTACAGCTCGAACAGACTAGCTGGCTGGGGGGTCCTAGCTCACTGCAAAGAATTGTAGGCCAGATCAGGCCCGCCTGCATGGAATGGGGCGTAAGCTGGCAAGTCATACCCCGGTCCAGCTGCCAGGGCTTCCAGACGTGTCCGTTACAGACCTGCCAGGTTTAGCGCGCGTGCCCAAGTGGCTCCGCGCCCTGATACCTGGCCCATCTTTCCTCTTGCATCATACGCTCCACTAGGTTTCTGCTTCGTCCTGTTTACGACATCGCCACTGTACGCATTTGCGAGCCCGCGTTTATCTCCTTCTTGAGCTTCTGTCGTCCTATCTTGCTCGGTGATCTTCCTGTCCCTGGCTGTGGTAAGCCCCTGTTCGTGCTGTTTCTCCTTGCCGCGTCTGTTCCGTCTCAACAATCTCTTATACCCTGCATGATGATATCTGATCTGTCTCTGCTTCACGGAGAATTGCTGTGACTAGGCATTGTGCACAGGTATGATCTGCATGCATCGGTGCTAGTCGAACACCTTGGCGCCTCATAACCAAACTACTTCCCGCTTCTCCCCGTTCTCGTACACTCTTACACAAACATACCCAATTTTCCTTCTCGTCGACAATACCCAACCAGTTTACGTGCTGGACGCTGATCACATCGTCGCACCCCAGCGACTTCAGCAGACTCTCGGCCCCATTCAGGATACAGAGTCGACAGCTTTACGACAGTCTTTTCGGTTTTTCTTTTTCTTTCAGCAGGCTCTGAACTAATTCGGTCGCCGGCCTTCGACTTGTTTGGGATTTTCACGCGTGTATAACGGAGTTGACGCCTCGAAGGAAGTGACTGCGGACGAGGACACCGGCTTGGAAGTTCATTAAGAGATAGCTCTGGATAACGGTTGCAGGCGGTAATAGGAGGATTCCGCGAACTATCTGCCCACAGACCGCAATCTTCGACGACGACAAAACCGATACGGCTCACCATGAGCTATTATCAATACCCGGAGTCATCTGGCTCCCGCTATTCGGGAGGCTATGAGAAGCCGTCGGAGCGGTCAAGATGGACGCCACTCACGAGGATGTTGCTGTCGGGAGAGATGACGCAAGAGAGGCAAAAGGACTTGTCAGGCAGGGAAAAGTTTGACAGGTGGATGGTGAATGAGGGTTACCGGAGAGTGTATGTCGCTATGGAGCGGTCGATGTCATACTATGAGATCGTGGAGAAGTTTTGAGCTGACATGGGATATAGATTCGTGTTCGTCTTCGCCGCATTACACGCCATGGTGTTCGCGTTCGGATTCGTCAACTACGCGATCAAGGACAGTCTGCAAGGAGCTCGCAATACTTTCGGACCGACGTACATGATCGCTCGATCGGCAGCGCTGGTACTACATTTCGACGTTGCCATGATTCTGTTTCCAGTCTGCAGGACATTCATCTCCCTGGCCCGTCAAACGCCACTAAATGGCATCATACAGTTCGACAAGAACATCACCTTTCATATTACCGTGGCTTGGTCCATCTTCTTCTTCAGCTGGGTTCACACCATCGCTCACTGGAATAACTTCGCCCAGATCGCCGCCAAGAACAATCTTGGCATCTACGGCTTCCTACTTGCCAACTTGGTGTCCGGACCTGGGTGGACGGGTTACATCATGCTGATTGCCCTGACGAGCATGGTCATCACCAGTGTGGAAAAGACACGACGAGCAAACTACGAACGATTCTGGTACACGCACCACCTTTTCGTGATATTCTTCGTGTTTTGGGCCGCCCACGGAGCATTCTGCATGATTCAACCCGACGTTGCTCCTTTCTGTATCTCGGTCGGCACGCAGGCTATCGGAGTCTTCTGGCAGTACTGGATGTATGGTGGATTTGTGTACCTCGCGGAGCGCATCGCCCGTGAGATGCGCGGCCGCCACAAGACTTACATTTCAAAGGTCGTGCAACACCCCAGCAACGTTTGTGAAATCCAGATCAAGAAGGAGCACACCAAGACCAGGGCTGGACAGTACATCTTCTTCAACTGCCCCGAAGTGTCGATCTGGCAATACCACCCGTTCACTTTGACCAGCGCTCCCGAAGAGGACTACATTTCGATTCACATGAGGATGGTCGGCGACTTCACTCGCGAGGTGGCAAAGGCTTTGGGCTGCGACTTCGACAAGAAAGCATCAGGATCGAACGTAGTCGGCGTCAACAGCGACAACTCCGACGTGGACCCCGCCCTCCGCCGCGTGCTGCCCCGCGTCTACGTCGACGGCCCTTTCGGCTCCGCGTCCGAGGACGTTTTCAAGTACGAAATCGCCGTGCTCGTCGGCGCCGGCATCGGTGTGACGCCCTTTGCCTCGATCCTCAAGTCAATTTGGTACCGAATGAACTACCCGCAGAGCAAGACGCGCCTCACCAAGGTGTACTTCTTCTGGGTGTGCCGTGACTTTGGCTCATTCGAATGGTTCCGATCGCTGCTGCTCGCTATCGAGGCGCAGGACGTCGACCAGCGCATTGAGATCCACACGTACCTGACGGCCAAGATAAAAGCCGACGACGCCACCAACATCATGATCAACGACGCCAACGCCGACAAAGACACCATCACGGGTCTGCGCGCGCCAACGAACTTCGGCCGGCCGAACTGGGATATGATCTTCCGGGGTATCAGGAAGCTGCACTCGCCCGCTGAGGCTGGTGTGTTCTTCTGTGGGCCCAAGGGACTGGGTAGTTCTCTGCACGTCTACTGCAACAAGTACAGCGAGCCTGGGTAAGTCTCACTCTCACAACCTACATGTCAATGCAGCGGATCGACACTAACACACGTAAAGATTTGCGTTTGTCTGGGGCAAAGAGAATTTCTAGATAAGCCACGCACGGTGGCATTTTCATTTTCAACGTTAATGATATCCACATGCGGTCAACAAGCGCCACAGAGAAATTTGACTTTTCTCATTCTTCTCCTAATCTGCGCGCCGGACGCAATGTCAAACCACTTTTCGGTTTCCCTAGACCGAGGGCGGGTGATTAATGAGAACCCGGTCGTACTAAGACAACGTAATCGTGAGCAATTCGCCAGCCGCTGAGGGGAGCAGTGCCTACTGAGGCCTATTGGCGAGATGCTACACTCCATTAGAGGAAAGACGGGGATGACAAAAAACGAGCTACGAAGTAGTCGTGAGGGAGTGGCACGACTGGTCTATGGGAGGAGAGTTTGCTGGCCTTCCAACGAGACCTTATGGCAACGCTCAACGGTGGTAATATATAGAGATGCATTGGTCCAAGGTGTTCCGCGCTGAAGCGGTCGACTTTAGCATTATGACGATACTCACATCTTTTTCACCTCGCCCATTTAGCGTATTTTTTGGCACAAATAGAAGTACATATATGAACATATGACTCGTACCATTGCGAATCTGCCAGTGTACGCGCGTGATGACCGCGCACTCTGATCTCCCACATTCGAGGTTGTCCGTTCTGTGTGCACGTTCCGCCATTGGCCATAACTCCTTCGCTGTGCGTACTATTCCCCAATTTTCAGCCTCACAAAACCGGAAAAATCTATTCGAACGAATCCCCCACTCGCCATAAGAGCCATCTAGACCAGGCTGTGACCCGAGAAAGCCGACGTGATTGGCCGAACATCACAAATTCCGCCCGAAACTGCGCCCCGGGCCGGCCACCGCCAAGCCCAGATGTGAGTTGATCGAAACGCGAATGGTCACGGATCAGAGCAAAATCGAACCACTTTCTCCTTCACTTGCACCAACTATTACTGGAATGGTTTCTTTGTAGACAGGAAATTGATGCCTCGGAGGAAACGCATCAGAGCCTGGCCCGGAGACGAGGTCCTCAGCCGCGAGGCTGAGGCCAGGAGGAGGAGGATATTGCGATCGGTGGTCATTTGTGGAGTCTGAATTGATGCGGCGCGCCTGTCTCAGGCTTTCAATTCGTGCTTATGATCATACAGGCGCACGACATACTACTGTACGCCATCGGACTGTCATCGGGTCACGTCCAGATTTGGGCCAAGCTGTAAGCTGGGATTTGGGTCTCAGGCCCGACTCTGGGCGTGACTTGTTGGCAGGTCGATGACGGTTCCAAGAATACGCAGAGTACTGTTCATCTGTCATTTGCTTGTTTCACTCGTCTGTATTGCTTCCTCTGGCAGGCTGGGAGCATCTGGCAGACTGAAGTTTGCGTGTCAGTGGCACTGCTGTTTTTTGGTGCAAAATTGTGCGACTTGAATATTTCAAAGCAGCAGTGGCAGATCAGAAGTTTCTATCAACAGCCAAAGAGCGATCGGTTCGACACTACTTTAGTGTTTACTTCGAATCTCTCCAAATAGCGGCGTGCAGGTTGCCATTTGCAAATACGTAATGCCGTGTTCCGCACTAGAGGGCCACAGCTTCGTGTACTTGCATACAAGAATCTCTAAATACATCACACCTAGGAGATAGTAAGTGCGAGATTTTCAGGCGAGACAAGACCGGGGTGCATTTCTCCTGGAATGAAAAGTGAGGAATCGACCACAAAAAAGCTGCAGTCAATGCTATCAACAGAAGCCTTTGGCTGTCTCGAGGCCTCGTCTTGGTCCCAGATGGCACACGGTTTCCGCTGCAGTCTTCATAAGAGTTATCAACAAAATCCACTGCTGCTTCCACTGACCCTCTCAGCGTTTTTCTACCAAAATCCGGCGGTTCTGCCCATTGCTTGGCGAAGCCTTGAGCAAGCCTCACAGGTCAGATCGTGTTCGCAATCTCAACGATGTTCTGTGCTGTAAATCCTCATTGTTCACTCGCAAGAAGAGTTATTTCCGCCGGCAATAAACTGCAGGTGCGGTCAACCCACACCTGGCATTGTTCCTGAGGCGGTCATCCGCTCGACGTCGCTGCCGATTGTGGCCTGCGCATCTGGGTCCGCTCACATGAGACAGGATGTCTCACCGTCACCTTGTCACTACTGTCTTTCGTGGAGCATAAAACGCTCCAAATGATAGATACCACTGCATACTAAGTAAATATCACCATGGTGCAAGGCCACGAGTGAACAGAGCTCTTAATCGCGACATTGCTCGCAGGTTGCGGGTCACAAGGCAGGGTGACGCAACGGCCTGAGAACGGCCGAATCGTTTTCTTAAAAGGCTGCGTATAGCCATCGCTCAGCGTATACAAGTAAAAGCAGGTCATAAAGTTGTGTGGCAAAGGTGCGAACAGTCGTGACTGCTACCGAAAACCCCAAGTTCTTTGTTCTTTGCCGCTTTCAAATGTGTCGATACACATGGCGCAGGAATGTCAGTATATATATAAATATATATATTGGATTAGTGTTGACCCATTCTCTTTTGGAGAGCTAGTTGTCGGTTTCTACGGAATCGCGAACGTCACTTCCTACCTTGGAACCTCACCAATACTTGTGCCCTCGACAATCCAGCGTACCGTATACTCATCAAAGATTCAAAACTATTGTCGAACGGCGCCCTGTCGTACCACTTTTCAATCGACACGCGAGCGGCGCATTCTGACCTCCGAGACACAGCTGAAAGGGTGCGATGTCTACCTCCAACGCGTCTCTAGCAGCACGAATCGAATTAGCCTCTAGTATACCCAAAGAAGCATTCAAAGTGAGCGTATCTCTGCGCTTTGGGATTCCAATCGACGAACAGCCGGGAGCCTGCACTAAAAGATTGTTCGAAGATCACCGTCGGTCTTTTCTATGGCCTAGCAGTTCTCTCGGCTATCGCCAAAGGGGGGATCCCCTTCATTACCCGGGGGAAACTTACGCTCGATGATCATCTCTTTTTTCTAGGGTTCGCGTTTCTGACGGCGGCGACGGGCTTGATATACCGGCTCGTCGATGGCATGTATCTTGCTACGGGTGTCGCAAATACTCCTGCTCTGACCTTCGACTTGACATCGACGCAAATCAATACGATCCTCAACGAGTCCCCGAACCAAGACATATTTTTGGCTTTTGCCTGGACCGCTACGTTCCTGGTCAAATTCTCGTTCCTGTATTTCTTCAGACAGCTTGCTCGAAATGTGGCCAGCATGAAATGTTATTATTGGAGTATTGTGGGGTTGACTGTCCTCACTTGGATGCTCCTCACTTCGGAGGTTTTCATCCTATGCTCTGATTTCGGCATAGCAGCCACTGAGCTCACCCCAAATTCACGAATTGAGTCGAATAGAGCTAACTTGAAATAAAACATAGCCAAATGCTTGGACACTTCTAAGAATACTCTGTACATATCGATGACTGGCTTGGTCACAGGTCTGGATGCACTCACCGATATATTGCGTATGCGGACCCATCTTCGCTCTTTCTGATGGTTCAATTTAACAATCTTCCGCATGCGCCAGTCGTCAGCATCCCCATGATCATACTCTACCGCACTCGGATGCACACATCGCAGAAGCTAAGCCTTGGCGTCTTTCTCTGTCTGTCTCTCACGATTGTCTGCCTAGCTATCATCCGTGCCAGCAAAATCCAAGGCGCCACTTCGATCGACATAGTCTGGGACTTCTACTGGCAATACATGGAGACCGTAGTCGCCGTGATCACGGGCCCGCTCACCGTCATTCGGAATCTGCACGTCGACAATTCCAAAAGCCAGAGCAACATAGTCGCAGCTAGCGGAACAAACGCCTCGATCTCCTACAGCATGAGGGATATGCGCAGAAAAATAAACGGAATTGGAAGTGCGTCTCGAGATATATTGCCAGAACCAGTGGTGTCCTCTATAAGTGAGCCGGGCCGGAAGCTTCAAGCAAAAGGTCTGTCGACGCTGGTGGAAGACGATGCTTACTAATTGATTGCAAAGGATTTGCGTGGCGCAGAATCACGCAAGTCGGGGATATATGTGGATGCAGAACACGCACAGGAGCGTTCTGAGCGAGTGTTCCAGGTGACCAATTATTTTGCTGCAATGATACATGCATTATGTTTGCAGACACTGACTATTCTCGCACAGGAACCACCCGGAGGGCGTGTTCGATTATGGGACTCGGTAGAAGGAGATACGGTGTCAAAGCCCTCTGTCACAATCAGATGTATAGGCAAAAATTACAAGTGCGACGATAACTAGTCGCGAGAATTCTGGGGATAGATACGAGTCTGACCATCGGGACGACTAGCTCGGTGAGGTTATCGCTGGAGGTAGGAGGCCATCGACCTCTAGGATTAGTTCTATGATTATCCAATTGGGATACCGAGGAATAATTTGGAGCTTTACAAATCAAATCGTCTTCTGGACAAGAAAACATAGCGCATGGGGCCAGCTCGCTCTATCGGCTTTATGAGGGGGCAGCCAGCCTACCCGGAGCGAGAAGCTCAGAACCGTGAGTGTAGCATTACAATATGCTGGGAATTTGTGAGACTTCATTCACTGGCTTGTCAGTCTTTGATATATCAACATCGGTGATTCGCAAGATACTTCAGAACCACGATTGGTCACAAAGCTATGAAGCCACCTGACTGTTTGAAGTTTGGTGTATGTCTCGCCAAATGTTCCCCATCTTTGGAAGGTAAGACCACAAAGTTGGAAGATGGATATATTCAGATAAGACTAGGTGACTCACTTCTGAGGTCGTATCAAAGCCAACGAGGGCAAAGGTCACTCGGGGCGGGGGAGCGTCTCGGGCGTGTCTGTCCCAAAAGTGATTGAGTTTTCCAGAGCCGATCATGCCAGACAAGCCGTCCAGATTCTGAATTTGTGGTCCTGATAGGTCATTTTGTATTGCCAGCTTTCTCTTTCAAGCCGGATTAATGGTGTCCAGTGCTATGTTGTGTGCCGCGTGTATTACATCAGAGTATGCAGTGGCTTGCCAAGAATGTCTGCGCACATTGGCTTTTGAGGCTTAGAGCTTCCGACCATTATGAATCATAATGAACACCAACACAGCCAGTTCGAGGACTCATTATTGTCAGAGAGAGGCCCCAAGTAGCAAACATAAGACTATCGGCTCTTCTGATGCAGCGATTCGCAGTTTTCAGCAGACTGTTCATCACTCCTTCATATGCTTTTCTCGCAGACTGAAACCACTCACAACGATATTCCGTCGCTCAAAATGACAACCCTGCAGCTCAAACTCTGGATCTCACCCGGTGCCTGCTCTCTTGTGCCACACATTCTCCTCAACGAAGCCAAACTCCCCTACGAGCTTAAGGTCGTAGACTTGGTGAAGGAACTGGGCTTCCCTGACAGATACGCACACACCAACTGGAAGAAGGCAGTGCCGATCCTCGAAGTCCGCAGTAATGACAAGGCAACGCCCATCACCATCACAGAACTCCCCGCCATCTGCACCTACATCCACCAACTCGCCCCCTCGGCGCAAACCATGGGCGCCACGGACCTTGAGTTCGTGCGCATACTGGAATGGTTCAACTGGCTGACTGGCATCGTGCACCAACGCGGCTTCGGGGGTACCTTCGGACCGTCTATGTATGCGGATGATGAGGCAGCATGGCCATCGATTCAGAGGCACGCGCGCGCGCACATCGAGAAGTGTTTTGGTCAGATTGAGGCGCAGCTGCGGCCCGGGGGTATGTTTGCCGTGGGGGATGGCTTTACAGCTGTGGATGCGTTCTTGTATGCCATGTGGAGGTGGGTGCATATGCTTGATATGGAACTGGCGCCGTATCCCAAGTATAAGGCGTTGGTGGAGGGTGTGGTGATTAAGCGGGAGGCTGTGTTGGTCACGGTGGAAAAAGAGGGCATTCCGCTCGTGGATGACGATCGCTTATGTCCCGGACTCGATGTTTTGGACAAGCGCCGAGGCGTTGTCAGAGAGAGATGAGAGACTGCGATTTAGCCATCTTCAGGAATTTCTACCGTTTGCAAAAGCTTGTGCACAGTCGCCCGTGGAATCTTTACGAGAGCGCAAGATGGGTAAATTGTAGCACGGCCTTGGAAGTACCAGCGTCGCTCATGACAAAGTTGTAGCGAGTGCACCTCATACATCAGCAGACTACTGATCAACAAATATTTTCTCACGTCAAAATTCTGCCGGCGAAGTTGCATTCCGTCCCGATCCGGAACGGGAGGCTATCGAACAAGCTTTCCATCTACATTTTATCCCGTCTTGAAAGCCCCTGCTACAGTAGCATACCCAAATATCTTGGGGAGCCCCTGCTTAGCCCGCAGAAGAAGCTAATCTGCGGCTCTCCGCGTCTCACTCACTTCGATAATGCCACTGTTTTTGTGCACATGCCAAATCGAAGAGACTCGGAGTCATCCCAAGTGTGTACGCTCATGCGAAAGCCGGAGCAGGTCACTTGACGCAGCCCGGGCATCCACGTGCGGCGACCACCGAGCATTGAGCTTGCATCGGGGTTTTGCTTGGCCGGCACCAATCGCATTCATTCCGAGATGCTGTCCATTCCCATAGTCTATGGACAAGTCAATCATCTGAACTCAGCATGCCACCTGAGACGGACTTCAACGAATACAATGTTGAGATGCTAGAGGCAAATCCACATGCCGTCCGACAGAGTTCCTCATCCGGTAATAGCTGAGAACGAAGGAGCCGAGGGGATCTCAGAGGGGTGGTTATCGTCGAGCTTGATACCCAGGACGGGTCATGTAACGAGCGCAGTGATCTATGACACAGTTCAGATTGCAGGGTCGGCAAACGATATCATCGCACAGATCTGTTATGATTGTCATTCGTCCCATTTCATGGGCCAGTCGTGCTGTCGCTTGTACAAACACCCCGTGCTGATCTTGACCACCTGGTCGCATGCGTCCCTTCCTTTCTTCCTGTCCTCCGGTCCGTTACTTCACTGTAAGCGTTCGCTGCCAAACCCAGGCCTCTTTGCAAGGCCAGTCATTCCTTTTCGCGAGTTCTGCGAACTCCAATCCATTCATTTGTTGCAGCCAGGGGACAGTGCGATTAATTACCACCCAAGAATTATTCTTTATTGCTATACCACTCAGAGGCGCAGAAAGCCGAGACCTGAGACTCAACGCACAAACGAAATCATGAAAACCCCCACTCTCATTATGGCCTGGTGCCTGGGCGTGACAACAGCGCTTCCAGCTGCGAGCATCAACACAGCCTGTGCTCCAGCGGCTAATCCTACCTCTTCCTGTATCACAACCGTCCTCACGGTCCTCGCAACCGGCGCCGTGATGTCTACCCCAGCTGTGCAGACCCCAGTCGCATCTGCACGGCCTAGCAACAGTAGGTTACCCTCCTTCACCCGATTCCGCTTCGAGCCCATCACTGACCATTATCAGATACCGGCAGCAGCCCCAAGACAACCACTGGGACCAACGTCCAAACATTCACCGGCACACTCGGCGGCCCACCACCACCCGTAATATCCTCCGCGGGCGACCGCCCCTTCTCCGTCAACGGCAACACCTTCGTCGGCGCCTCGGCCGCTCTCGGCCGCTCCTGCGACATCCAGCACAATGCCTGCGCCGACGCCGCGAACAGCGGCGCGCTCGCCGCCAGCGTCGGTCAATGCGACCAGCAGAACACGGCGTGCAAAGCCGCGAACAACCTCAAGCGGCGCGCCGCAGCAGCAGCAGCAGCAGCAGCGGCATTTCTCGACCTGGGCAGCTGCTCCGACCCGACGATCCTCTTCCGGCAGGGGCTCGACGGGCGTGGGTACACGGGCGCGTTCGTGGCGGCGAATCAAGCGGATTTCAACCATGGCTCGGCGCTGAATGTCGCGGTGGTCGCGGGGTTCGTCTGCCAGCGCCTGGGAAGTCCGTGCAGTGCGCCGGCGGGCTCGCAGGCGACGTGCGCGCAGGCGAGTGCGGCGGCTGTGGCGGCGCCGCAGGATCAGAGGGCGGCCGATGCGTGGAATGCAATCATGGGCGTGAGTGGTGTGGCGTCTCCCACTGGGGCGGCGTCTCCTACTGGTGCAGCTGCCCCTCCGCCGCCGCCTGCAGTGGTTACGCCTGCGCCGTCACTGGCAGCTATGCCTTTGCCTGCGGTGCAGTTAATGACTTTCTCATCGTGTTCGTGAGCGAAGACATCGTGGTGAGGAAGGACTTGATGACAGATGCCCTCCTCATCATGGGATCGATAGCGATGTAGATACTCATTTGCGTTGTGGTCATGTCATGTACATATTAATAAGGAGATCCCATTGAATAACACACGAGCTATTGATTCGAGAGACTCTTGCGTCGAATTTCCCTGGTTTCCAAGTCGTGGTGAAGGATGGGGACCGTCGTTGGTGCTGTTGGTGCAGGGATGCAGTTTGAGGTTTTTGTATTAGGTAAGCAAACATCTGGACATACCTAAGCTCTTCACCTCACGCAAATGTGTTCAGCAGCGAGACAGCTGAAACAAGACGGACACGAACACCACTTGGTATAACTAGTAGGTATCGCAAGAATCTCTAGGCCCTGGCTCGCACCTGCGCTCCGGCCCAGCCAAGAGACGCGGCCGAGAATAGTGCCCCAACCCATCCAGATTCCCCAGCTCCTCTCCTCAAACCTCCACCATGGCCACCCAAACTCTCACAATCACCAAAACCCTCAAATGGGCCGCCATAGGCACCAATATCTACGTATTTTTCCAATGGCACCGCCCACTACCCAGCAAGGACCCCATCACCAACAAACCCATCTCCCCCTCTTCCCCCGGCTACTCCCACTACCTCGCTGCGCAGCACCGCCAAAAAAAGCACATGCTCGAGAACTACACCCTCTCTCTCGACAACATCTCTGCCGGCCGCTACTACACCGCCCTTACCTCGGCCTTCAGCCACGCCTCCCTCTCCCACCTCGCAATCAACATGCTCATGCTCTCCCAAGCAACCACCATCGGCGCCTACATCGGTCTTGGCCCGCTACGCCTCAGCGCACTCGCGCTAACCTCGGCGCTGGGCGGGTCTGCCGGCGCGCTGTACGACTACAGTGCGCGCGCGGCGCAGGGCGAGCGCGGGAGCCATGGGATGGGCGCGAGCGGCATGGTGCAGGGGATGTTGGTGGCGACGGCGTGCGCGGCGCCGCGGTTGCCGGTGATGCCGTTTTTCTTACCGGTGTCGATTTCGTATGGGACGTTTGTGGGCGCATTTTTGGCGTGGGATTTGTGGAACTTGGTTGAGGAGCGGAGGGGCGGCGGGAGGCAGGAGAATTGGATGGGGCATTATGTTGGATATGCGGCGCATTTGGGGGGCGCGGTTACGGGGGCGATGTTCTGGGTGGTGGCGATGAGGTGGGGGAGGGCGAAACCTTTTGGGAGGTAGGGTTTGGCGAGGTGATGCGTGGAGAAGGGTTGTCGGGGTGTTGTGTGAGCGAGTAGAAGATTTGCGTAATCATGGGCTTGGTGCTGGACTCGAGATTGGGCTGTCTTGCAGACACTGCACCACAAGATGGTATTGAGACGAAGGAGAGGACGAAATCAAATCGACTTTGAGGACAAGATGTCAAAGTCCTGGTGTCTGCCGAATCTGTTGGCAGTGATCAAGCACTCTCGTTAACATTCATCAGTCCACAGACTCATGAGTGCAATCACATCGCTAAGAGGTGAAGCGGTATACGGAGAGAAATGTGACTGAACGAGCGCGGGTGCTTGTCTATAGTAAGTAGTATTGATGGTAGAGGGTCAAAACTCCTCAGCTGCGGTCGAGCTCTCCGTCGCAATACTGGTCGGTCCTTCACTCCTGCCTTCATCATGCTCAGTCTCCTTCATCTGAGCCCCACGCCTTCGTCAATGATCAGGCCATGTCAATTACCAAGAAGTGAGCTCAGGCGTAAGCGTGCAAACGCTCATCGGCCTCGCTCGAGAGGTGGTAGTATTGTGGAAGGACTCGGTGATCAACTGATCTTACCGCAGGTAAGATCTGCCGGTAGCGATTTTGATGGCCGTGCGGGCAGGCTCGGCGCAGACGCGAGATGCAGGAGATATTGGATATGTACACAGATTGACAGGTGAAGAGAGTTGGATGAACAAACGGGGTCCTCTGCTCAATGGCCGGGCGCTGACCAATGAAGGTATTCCTTAGAAGGGTTGGCTGCGATTGCAATACACCAACACTGGGTGCTTCATTGCGGCCTACACATACAGCCTCACCTTATCTCGCTGCGTGGTACAGATCCAAGTTTCAGAACGAGTTAAGCATTAGTTCGTCTAGCAGTGAGCCGTTACTATTCTAAATATCTAGTGTGATGCGTTTTCCTGGTCCCATTCTATTGAGCGGTACGCCGACTGTCGAGCCTTGCCAGGCTTCTACTGTCATCTCTATGCTCCGCATGAAAGAGTAACCAGCTTAAAAGATATCCACAAGAGCTCCTCCCAACTTTTCCGATCGTTTCGCCATTGTGAAAAGACGCCAAAAACAAAACGCAGACAGAAGCGCATCAGTGGTTGTCGCGAGGAATAGGCTGCCTCTGCGCGACCTTCTGGAAGCGCGTAGCCCGCTCAAACACCATGCCGCCACTCAGACCACCAACCTCGCGGCGGAAGATGTCCTGCCAGGGCGTCTGACTAGCTGGAACTTGGTAGCCACCCTTCGCCTCCAACTCCTGCCGTCTAGCCTTGAGCTCCTTCTCCGACAGCATGATATCCACACGACGCTTGTTCAGGTCGACACGAACGAAGTCGCCGTCCTTCAGCAGCGCCAAGTTGCCACCGTCCGCAGCCTCGGGGGTCGCGTTGAGGATGCTCGGCGAGCCCGAGGTGCCCGACTGGCGACCGTCGCCGATGCACGGCAGGTCACGCACGCCTTGCTTCAGCAAGCGCGCGGGTGCGTGGCGGTTGACGACCTCGGCGGCGCCCGGGTAGCCGAGGGGGCCGACGCCGCGCATGACGAGGATGGTGCGCGCGTCGATGGGGGCGTCCTCGAGGCGCGCGCCGTAGTCCTCGGGGCCGTCAAAGATGGCGACCTTGCACTCGAAGGCGTTAGGGTCGTTGGGGTCGGCGAGAAAGCGCGCGCGAAACTCGGGCGAGATGACCGAGGTCTTCATGATGGCTGAGTCGAACAGGCTGCCGGTGAGGTGCAGGAAGCCGGCATTGGCCTTCATGGGCTGGGTGTATGGCTTGATAGTGCGGCGGTCCCAAGTGAGCTTGCCGCGAACGTTGGTGCCGATGCTCTTGCCGTTGCATGTGAGGGCGTCGGGGTTGGGCAGGCTGCCTGCGTCGAGAAGCTCGGCGAGGATAGCAGGTAGACCGCCTGCGCGGTGGTAATCCTCGCTCAACATCTCGCCGGCGGGCTGCATGTTCAGCAGCAGTGGCACGGAGAAGCCAATGTTATCCCAGTCGTCCAGGTTCAGCGGCACACCGGCGTGTTTGGCGATGGCGATGAGGTGGATGGGGGCGTTGGTCGAGCCGCCGATGGCGGTGTTGGCCACAATGGCGTTTTCGAAAGCGGCACGGGTCATGATGTCGCATGGCTTGAGGTCGTCGTGGACCATGGAAACGATGCGCTCTCCTGTCTGGTAGGCGACCTGAGATCGCTCACGGTAGGGAGCGGGGATGGCAGCGGAGCCGGGCAGAGCCATGCCTAGGGCCTCAGCAAGAGCATTCATGGTCGAAGCGGTGCCCATTGTGTTGCAGTGGCCGGGGCTGGGAGTACCCGCGGCGACCATCTCGAAGGCCTCGTTCTCGTCAATGCGTCCGGCAGCGTGCTCTTCACGAGCCTGCCATACAACAGTGCCAGAGCCAATGCGCTGACCCTCAGCCCAGCCATTGAGCATCGGGCCGACGTTGAGGCAGATAGAGGGGATGTTGACTGTGGCGGCGGCCATCAGGCAGGCAGGAGTGGTCTTGTCGCATCCGGTCAGAAGGACAATGCCATCGAAGGGATACGCGTGCATGAGCTCAACCAGGCCGAGGTAGGCAAGATTGCGGTCCAGGGTGGCCGTAGGGCGGCGGGTGCTCTCTTGGATGGGGTGGAGCGGAAACTCGAAGGCGATCCCACCAGCGGAGCGGATGCCCTCGCGAACGCGCTTGGCCAGCTCGAGATGGTGACGGTTGCACTGCAAGTCATGTTAGCTGAGCCCTTGTGGATCGAGATGCTGAGTGGAGACGTGTTTTCAACACTGTCTTACAGGTGCCTTCATGAGGATGTGGTGACCATATGGTGAAAGGGGCCAATCGAGAGCAGACTACAAAACAAAGTTGCAATAGTGGGAGAGTAAGGAAGGAAGCCACTTACTGGAGCAATGTCGGAGCCAGACTGAGCAATGCCGATGATAGGCTTGCCAGACATGAGCTCCTCGCGAGTGAAACCTGCGTTGAGGTAGCGCTCGACATAGAGGGCTGTCATACCCAGGTCACCCTCTCGGTTGAACCAGTCAGAAGATCGCAGCTTGGGCACCTTTGGCTTGGAGACGTTGCCGTGGCGCAGCTTGACCTTGGCCATCAGAGCCTCCAGCTCCTTTGATCTGGCCTGAAGTCTGAAAAGCTCCTTCTCGTAGTCCTCAATGTCCAGGACACGATCACTGCAGTCGGTGCTGCAGTCACCGCACGCTACCTCGCAACCCATCTTGTCCGTTGGTTGTTGGTGATGTTGGGACGGATGTGTGGCTGTTGCTGGTGGTGTTGTTGTTGTTGTTGTTGTTATTATTGTCTGGGCTGTTGAGGTCGACAGGATTGAGGGTCTATCGCAAGTTGAAATTTGGTTGTTACATTTGGCGGGGTTCTTTGTTGTAGATTGTGGTGTTGGTGTTTGTGGTGGTGCAGCTGGGGGAGGGGGTAGGGAGGTGGGTAGGGGGAGGGCTGGGGGTGGGGGTGGTGTCTGTAGGCGGCGCGTGGATGACAATCGCCGCGAGGGTGCATGCGCTGCATGTGGTGCATGTGGTGCGCTCAAGGTGGCTCCTTCTGTAATTGTCCTCCTTCGTTTGCGAGCCCCAAGTCCGCCGCCGTTGGGCGTGGGAAATGTTGCAGCCAAGGAAATAAAATCGCGGGAAGAAACTTCACTGCAATCCATCGTCGCGTCTCACTATTTTACCAAGGACTGTGACGCTGTGGCCGTGGCCTGTATCAGATCCGGCGTGGAAGGTTCCTAAGTAAAGCCCAGAGATCCGAGGAAGATGGTGCGCGGTTGCTCGTGCATCTGTGATGGATTCGGTGGCACATGTACGTGAAGGCCGTAGACATGCTCGGGACACCTCGGCCTCTTATAAATTATGTGTTATTATGCTCAGCAGATGCTTCCAGACTCGTGTGTGAAGGTTTCAGAGGCGCACGTCAAAGTCAAGAGGGGAGAACCTTTGACCCCAACAGATTAATCAAAGTCCCTCGTGCCGAGTCTGCTGTTATTTCCGCCCGCTGTTCCGGTGCGCGGACTTTTTGCTTTGCGGCTCTACGTCCTGCCACTGCCATTGCCAGCCCAGTGCTGCTGTCAAGAGTAGAGTTCGCGCCCTGAGCTGGCACAAATTGTGGGTCGGTTCATGCGGCGAGCCATCGTATCTCTTGGTATCAGGAGCTAACGCCAGCAAGCTCTGCAAGTCTCGTTGGCTGCTCGTTGGCGCTCTCGTGGCGTTATCTCTAAGATCTTCGAAGCGATGTCAGACTGCAGTTGACCGGCAGCTTCAAGCCTTCAACAAGCTGGACGACGTGGCTCGCAATCTCCGATCTTGGCTCGACTCATCAGAGTCTCCCGGTCGATCCCGACCAAATTGTGGGTTCGCGGACATCAATTAAACCACCGCTTCACATTAGTTAGTACTATCGGTTATTTAGTTATTAGTCATTGGTTCTAGGGTTGGCAAGTACGTAGGATAGGTAGGGTGGATTGAGGGTGCATTGGCAAATTCAAGAGAACCGAGTTTCTGGACATGGCGGCTGAATGCATTGCATATAAGCCTTGCCTCAGATGCCTCAGATCTGCCCTCTAGCTTCTTATCTATTTATCTCAGCCTCAGCCCAATCTTCAGAAGTCTTTGTCGAAGCCGGGGAGTGTTATTAGTGCAAGGTTCAGAGTATCTACTAATATGTCTAACTCCTGGAAATCAACTAGAATTTGATGGCAGTATGCGCTCGCCAGCTGGTGTTTTGCTAAGGAGCTATAATGCACACAGCATGTGCCATTCCCGTTCAGATAGTGTTGCTCTAGCATTCTAGAAAGCAGCTGCTAGTAGAGTTACAAACAGAAGAAGTCAAACCTATCTCTGATAGACATTGGAAAACATACATGCTATGTATCGATGGTTTCGTGGCCTTGGCTTCGTATCTACTCATGTTCTATCTCATCCTTGGAAATGCGTCCGCTGAGGAGCCGAAGCACTCTACATATTCTCGAGAATCCGTCCTCTTCCGCCCATTGCGTGCATAGCACACAGATCCCCAGAATATACAATGCGTTTCCGTGCAAAGTTCAGAGCCCATCCTCACTGTTGCTCCGCTCAAGCGAAAGTCTTCGACCATGCTATCATAGTCCAACTAATCCTAGCTCGACGAATGTACCCCAGACCTAGCAAATGCTATCAAGGCACTTAATCAAGAGCACAATCCCGCAACAATACAGACAACACTCGCCAGTGCCCCGGCCCCGACCACCTCTCATATCGGTCGAGTCATCATCAGATGGCTGCTGCAACATTTGTATTGGTTGCTGCTGTATATACGCTACTTTGCTAGAAACGACGACGCTATGCGGCGACGGAGCTGTTGCGGGCGGGTCTCGAGGCGTGATCGAGCATGATCGGTGAGGGACATAGCCTGCCGATGGTGGTATTGGGAGCGCTGGTGACTCCATTGCTTTTAAAAATTCAAAGAATTTAACTTTGGCTTTGCGGACGGCGAGATGGCTGCAATTTTGTTGGGCGATCAGACATTGGGCGCTTGCGCACGAACCAAATGATATCCAAGAAGTGGAAGGAGAGAGAAAGTGGTTTGGGAGCCGCTGTCGCCTGGCGGCTGATGGGAAACGGTTCGAACGAGGCGTTTGATCAGCAGAGTCCAATCTTAGCACACAAAGGAATCGAAGGCCCAATCTCACGGCCAACGTTGTGGAATGTAATACACGCCGCACAAACGTGGGCGGGAGTGTGTGTGCTCGCTGCGCCGTAAGCCGTGGGCGCCGTAAGCCGTGGGAATTTTACTGTCCGCCGGGGGCCGTTGCCTGCTGATTTGCGGGTACCACACGAACAATTGTTCCGCGATGTTGGTATATCGAGCAATCGGTTGTGCTCAGACGCATTGTCTCTTACTTAGTACAGAGCCTTGGAGTCTCGTACATTAGTATGTTCCGAGCGATTCAGGGGCGCCATCGTAAGGAAACCCGGCCTTCGAACACAGACTTAATGTTGCTCTAGACTGTCGGCCGCTTCGTGCCAGTCTCAATTAGATTCGGTAGGCAAGCTCCAAAGCAAACACCTAGGTATGTACCAAGCATCTAAATGCTGAGGTTGTGAGTGTCGTGCTTGCAAGTACGTTGCCACTATCGATGGCTGATCGTCATAATTGCTCGCGTACTGAATATGTGATCGATCACCTCATCGTGGCACCTCTCGGGTGTGTCGTCAGCCATTCTTTCGGGGTGGTCAATCTGGCCATATGTTCCTGCGCCCGACGATGATGCCGCTCAAGTCAACACCATATCGACTCACAGGTGAAGGATCCAATTATCGAGTTTCCCGGTTGCAATCTGATTCTTCTGCACCACGTCCAAGTGGCAAGCGTATCACTCACTCTCCTCGTCACTCTCGGCATCCTTCTCTTCAGAGCTTTCTTCCTCTTGTTCTTCATCTCGATTCTCGTCTTCCCCTTCTGCATCGTCTCCCTCTTCAGCCTCCTCATCTCCGTCGTCGTCTGGGCTGTCTACCTCGCCCGCTGATGAGGCGTCTTCAGCATCAGATTCTTCCTCATCATCGCTCCCGTTGGATGCCTCCACGTCCTCAGACTCGTTCCCAGCAGACCTCGACAGTCCCTCGGCTTCTGGGTCGAGTAGGAGCAGTGCGCTTTCCGCCTCCGCGGGATTGGTCTTCTTTGTTTTGAGCTCCCAAATCATCTTCTTGAGGTCTGTGACGAGTTTTCCCGCTGGATTCCATTCCCGAAGCATCTTTCTCTCCTCTGTTGACAATGTTGATATCATTTTCGTAAAGTTCGCCGCCAATGAATCGAACCAGAACTCCCTGAGATTTTGCCCGATCTCAGTCTTGTCTGTCACGATAGCCTGCAGGATTTCCAGCGATGCAACGGTCGCATTTCGCTTCGTGCCGAAGCTTGCATCCTTGACATCGAGCTCCTTGATCAATTGCTTCTGCATCCACTTCAGATTGTCCCTCACATCTGTGGCCTTGTTGTACCAGAACGAGGCCTCCTTCCTGAGCGCCGCTCGGGAGTACTTCGGTTTGGGATCATTCTCGTGGTCGTACTTGCCCGTCCACCCGAGTTCCTCCTCAGCCCTCCGCACCAAAAACGCGAAATCCTTATCCTGCCCAGGCTTGGTCGTCGTCGCCAGCGCCGTCTTCACTCGACCCGACGCTAAGCGCCGTGCCTCGTTCCTCTTCGCCAAGTTCGCCTGCTTCCGTTTTGCCGCCGCCAGCTCTTCCTCGCGCAGAAGCCGTGCCTTCTCCTCCACCTCAATCAATCCCTGTGGCTTTTCTAGTCTCGCCAAGGCCTGGGCAGACCGCTCCGCCAGATCAGGGTCCACCAAGCCCGCTTGGGCTGCGGCGAGCTGCGCGGCTCTGGCGGCCTCGCTGTACTCGTGGATGCGCTCCAGCTCGGCAATGGTGGCCTCGCGGTGGCGGCGCGCGAACCGGTCTAGCATCTCGCCGACGTCTGGGTGAGCCACGGAGGCGTAGGCGAGAATGGAGTAGAGGTCATGCGGTGTCTTCTCGAAAGGGTCGAGAATTTCGAGAGCTTCGTGGAGAGTCATGGTCATGCTGTCGGGGATGCCCATGGGACCCCATCCGGTAGGTACGGTTGATACATGTCTGAAGACTGTTGCTGGCGCGGCTACTGGCCAAGAACGTGTTGCTGACGCTCCAGGCTGCGGAGGATTTGTAGGAACATTATGTTGCAGCGGAGACTGCTGTTGAGCAAGACGCGGAGGAGGCCGAGCCAATGGTGGGGCGAAATGAGCATGGGCGAAACCTGCGGACTGTTGTAAAGGTGCATGTGCGTTTTGTGAGGCCGGGCGATGAGATGAATTCGGAGCGGGGTTAGTGTCGCTTCGAACACGTTTTGGGGGATGCGGGTTGGCAGACATCGTGCAGGCGGTACCTACTTGTAGGTATTGCTGGGCCGTTGACGGATATGGGTGGGGATGCCTGTTCTGCGTGGCCGCACGCGTCGCCCTGACAGGTGGCCAACGACGATGAGCTTGCAAGTTGTGATTGCTGTTGGATCCCAAGCACGTCGTCGCTTGGCCCGGGCAATTGTCCTGGCACGGACCATGCGGCTCAGCCCGAAATGCAGTGACCCCTGCCAGCCAGATCCTTGTCCCGTCCCTAAAGGGATCCCCCCCTCTCCCAGGTTTTCGAGCACCTCGCGGCACATACCTAGGTAGCGTGGAGAAAACTCTACATGCCTTTACTTGTTGTGGTTGAATCTAAATTAGATTGTACGACGTTTTAATTTCAGGCAAGCGTGAAGACTAATCGCAGTTACGGTTCCGTTCAACAGACAACTGGGCATACTTGTCAGTCCAAAATCTTCAGCTACCTACCGTGTCTAAGGAAATCTCCTTCTCTTTTGCGCACAAATAGCGCTTAGATAGTAAGGACGCAGGAGCTGGCGACAGAATTAGATCCAACAGAATCTCAACCAGGATTCGCACTCATACACAGCTCTGCCATCGCCCCCCCCCCCTTTTGACATCAGCCTTTCGCGGAAAGGTCGTGTCAAGACACAAAATGTTTTCTGTTTCAGAGACAAGAGTTACAATCATAACTTCCACAGCCATCAATACACCCCGAGCAATCAATACAACAGCAGTCGTGGTCGCACGTACTCGAAAAACATTCCACACAGGCCGCGGTGAAGAGTCCAACGCAGCACCAGTTTGAAGCTCTCGAAGCACCGCTAAAGCAGGTCGAGTCTTTACTTTGCTCCGAGTATTGCATTCCTTGTGGTGGGATCGGTTCTTAGTTATTCATTTCCGCTGTCAGGGTGTGTGTGTGAGATGTGGCGACTGCCCCGATGCCTCGGGACTTGGAATCGGAATAAGCGACTCAAATTGACGCCACTTGACGGGACTTATTTTTCGCACGCATGTAAATCGAGGCTGACTGAGCGGGTTCTCCAGATGTGATCGTGTCGCGTAACAATCTTCTGACGGACAGTATGCACTTTGGCTGGCTTCAGAACCGGGAAAAGACTTCGCTCGAGCGGCTGAAATTTTGAGCTTCCCCGTGCAGCTCAAGGTTGTTCAGTTGAGTATCAGTAGACATAGAATTGAGAGCACCATCCCAGCGGTCCAATAAGTTCTGTATGCTGTCGATGCATTCCTGGACTAGGCTTAACACATTCACAACACCCATCGAGGTCCCTCACACACCAAAGTCGACTGTGATATGCTCGGACACAGTCAGATTGGAACGTTGGCAAGCCTCTTAGCGGGGCACAATCTCTGCCAAGTCCTCGTCGACTGGTGAGTTGATAGATGATTATTATCCTGTACTGCAATGTATGACACCAGTGAGGCGCTGATGGACAGGCTACCGCGAGCGTGGGTAAGTATGTCATGAGCCTCTGCTACCTGTAAAGACCAAAAGCAAAAGAGTGACAACGTGCGCGAAGCCCAATTAGTAGGTACCAGAAGCGATACTTCTTCAATGCTTTTCATAGTCGACGCTTCTTCCTGACCTTGCAAGAGGGTCACAAAACAATGTGAAGCTCTGCCGAGCTCTCAGCTCACAAAAGCGTGAGGAAGTCAATATCATGGGAACAGCCGAAGAGAACCAGGCCGTGTTGGCTTTGAGTCTGGTCACAGTCCCTAAATGCACCTGGTACATCTACATATAATATTTGTGAGGACCTTCGGACATAGCAGGGGTCATGAGTGCACGTAAACTTGCCTTAATAAATAAGATCGCTTCCGTCTGTGGCCCCTGTCCGGAAACCTAGCGTAAACATACAGTGCATTCTCACATGAACTCTTGATTTCTGATAGCCTACCTCGTGACAGCAATATCCTGCTCGTGGAATGTCCCCTCGGCAACGCCAATAGCGTTCCTTTTGACCACGAGTCCTAATTGATGCGGGAAGACAGATCCAACGGCACTCGAATGGCTTCAAAAAGCGTTTATTCCAAGGACTCAACCAATAGACTCAAAAGAGAAGCGACTACTCATCCTAGATAGTCACGGCAGTTATGTTACTACTGAGTTTATGTGGGAATGCTACCAGAATAATATACTGCTATTATATTTGCCTCCTTACATGTCCCACATCCTTTAACCCCTTGATTTAGGGGTCTTTTCGTTACTTAAACGGTCCTATCGAAAGAGACTCAATCAACTACACCAATGGGAGGAATCAATAACTGCTGGCAAGAGGGACTTACTTGAAAACTATCGAGTTTCGAGACTAGACGGTCTTTCTAGCTAAAATAATCGATCTGGGTGGAAAGCTACTGGTCTTTGGCCCGTGGCACCGAGTAAACCACTTTTGAGCCCTTTGCTATTGGAAAATAGTATTAAACGGACTCAAAATGGCACTCAAAAGACCCCAGGAGAGATCGAAAGGGCTCGATTTATACCACTAAAGGTCTTGGATATGCAACCAACGATCTGGTCAACGCTACGGAAATCTCGAGATCTAAGGGATCAAATCGGTTTATTCAATAAAGACGGTTTAGCCAATCAAACTTCACATAGCCTCTTCAGAAAGGTTACAAAAGGCTTTAATAAAAAGGACCTGCTATTTTCACAAGTCCTGAGAAGAGTGGAAGTATTGGAGGCTAAGATTGCGACCAGTCAGCCACAAAAGAGAAGGAAGGTTGAGTTGAGTCCAAATTCCAAGGTTCGCTACGATTGATGACATAATGCGCACCCAGGAGGAGGTTTCAGAGGCTGTAAATAGTGTCATTAAAGAGACCGAAGCCGAAATTATCACTGTGGAAGAGGAATGTATTGTACTTACTTAATTGAATTAGTTATGTTGTGTTGAAGTTAGGTGGTTAGAAAAGTGGTGACTATTTTGGGGTGGTTGGAAAGTGGGTGCGTCAACTTATAGTGGGGCCCTCTTGTGACACTTGGCAATGCCAAAGACCGTTTCCGTCCGTCCGGAGGACTACCGTTGACACCATTACAAGAAAATACCATGCACTTCAATGTTTCGTCCATTATTGGTAGCATGGTGCCATCTTAGCACTACTTCCTTAGTAGGCCAAATCGCTTGAAGCGTCGACAAAATGTCTTCTTACATGTGGATTTTGGAACTTCAGCTATTTATGTAGCGCAAAAGCCACAGCTGCGGCCATGTGAAGGACCAAACGTCAAGCAGAGTGACAGAAATTTCCTCACAACTTCAGAACTTGGAAGGACGCCGATTGAAATTGAAGTCCAGCAATGAAAATTATTATTTGGAGGCGAGACATTGGACGTGGTCTGAGTCTGGAGAGGCTGTGAAAATTACAGTGTTGTGAATGTAAGGCATGAGTTTATAATAAGCGTAATGTGTTTAATTACCACATACGACCATACCCAGCGGAGAACTTGGGATCCCGTCCGCTCTCCCCTAAATAAGCCGCTGAGGGCTGGATTAGTAGTTAAGTGGGTGACCATTAGCGAATACCCGGTGTTGTATGTTTTTGGTGTTTTTTTGTGGGCTTGTGATCCACAGCATGCCGACTGGTCCATCTCCAGTGGGCCGGACTTGGACCAACTTTTTGTTTCCTCCTCCACAGTTGCCTTAAGTGGCCTGAACTGTAGAGAAGGATGTGGACATTGCCCGACACTGAGGTCTAGCCCGCTGAGATGCTGATGCCTTGGAAGCGTCATGAATCGACTGGGGCATCCATGATGTCCCCTGGCTTGGGGGGGGGGGGGTTGGCATGTGCTGGGGCATTTTGTCTGTGTCATCACTCACAATGCTGACGTAAAGAGCAGCGAATCCAGTACAAGATGACATTTAGGCTAGTAGTACTGCCCTGATCAGACTTCCAGGTATTGTCTGCATCCTCAGCGAATCCAGCAGTCTCTGGACCATATTCCGTGGCGTCCACGGGCCAGGTCTACTTCTCGGACATGACTTCGGGATGCTTTTTCAAACGGTCTTAAACGCAAGTTCTACGACCATGGACTCACTCATAACCCGTCGTGTCTAGATAGTTAGTCAGGCAGGAGTTCTGTAAGCTTTTGTTCCTCTCGCTGCGCGTTGCTCCTGCTAGTGAATGTGCCTAGTCCTCCCGAGCTAGCAGAAAAGGTCACAGGAAGCGGGCTGTCTACTGAGCTGAGGGGTTCCAACCGCTTCTCCCCATCTAGACCCGGATAGATCGGAGTGTTCTTCAGGAAGGGGCAGAATCCCGGGCTCAGATGGCGCTCATCAAGACCGAGAGATTTTCCACTTCCTGGCAAAACACTCAGTGGATCAGCAAATATAACGTGCAGGCCAGGTATCTTGGATCTTTGCGCCTGGATGCTGGCTTGAATGGCTTTGGGTGGTTGATCCTGTGTCAGTCTGGCTCTCTCGAAAGCCTGATTAGCCAGATCGAGCTTCGTATCGGACGACGTTTCTCCCGGTCCAGGGCTTTGGAAATCACATGGGCTGGTGGGAGCGGCAAGTGAAGAGTCGGGACCACCAGGCTTCGAGTCTCGTTCAGAGATAGCCTGGCCGCACGATGAGGTGGAAGTCGTAGTCGAAATTGAGAGGGATGTCTCTTCGTCAGACACTTCCGGGATGTCTTCATGGGTGTAAATTTCAGACAGTTTGCTGCTTGTATTTCTTCGACGGTATTTTCTGAGAGCGTGAAGTGCACCTGTGATGTTGTCCCTGGGAGTGCTGACACCAGAAATAGGTGTGTTCAATGATGTAGCGGACGGACTGGTTGGCATGTTCTCTGTGAATGCTTCTGTACTGGCCAACTCTACCACGTGGCTGCTCGAATAGCTTTGAGTATCAGGCATCTTGGATGGACTGCTTCGGTACAATGCCTGCGCATCCATGCTCAGGCTTTGAGACAGCATGACGGGCTCTTTCCGCATTGAGAGGGTCTTTTCGATTCGGCTGGCCAACAGATCAAATTGAGTCGTGGCCACCTCGACACTGATTGCTGCCAAGGGACTGACTGAGTCTCGGCTCGAGTCAGGACGTATGTGGCTCAAGGGAGGGGACAAATTCTCCACCCCAGAGACCGGAGAGTTGAAAGAAGGACTGGTCTCCGCAGATGATATATATACAAAGGAGTATCGAGCCTTTCGACGCTTTTGTCTGGGGGAATGTGCGTCCCACGACATGTCACGCCGTGACCACCTCTTGTGCATGCGGAATTTTCGGGCAATCTCGTCCTTCAAAGATAGGTCGAAAGCCATATTGGACTCGTTCCCCAGTGTTGAACGTCGCGGTAGCTGAGGCCAAGAGAAAGTTGTTAGCCAGCACTTTTCATCGCACTATCAGAAGAGCAAATGATTAACACTAGCACGAGAGTAGCATAAAACCAAGACGCACCGCAGGATCTAAGCAGCTTGCAGCAGTAATTTCACTGAGTTCAAAAGACGGGTAGAGCACGACTGAATGTTGTGACGCGCCCCGATGCTGAGAGTCTCGCCATACAGCCAGAGCTCCGAACGATCGATTCATCGAATCGATCCCGTCATCTTCATCATTGATGTGTGTCTGTTCCTTCCGTGTCGCGTCTGAGGTATACATGCGTCTCGATGTGCTCCCTCGGCGAGTGCCGTTTTGACTGAGAGCCTTGTCAATATACCTCAGTCTCCGGTCCAGCCCTCCGGAGCTGACACGATCGTGAGACGATGGCGGCACCATGGGTGCCGAGCGTTGTTCAGAGCATCGTGCTGATTCGTCGGATGTGTAGGTTGTGTGGCCATAGATAACGTTGGTCTGACTGCTTTTCCAATTCTGACGGCACGAACGAGGAAGATGGGCGGAGTTGGCTCTGTGATAAAGATACATATATGGAGCCGAGGGCGGGTGCAAAATGAAGCTAGGTGAGTTCTCGTCACCGGCGTCGCCAGGACCAGGCAAGTGGTCATTCTCCGAAATGACTCGTCTGCACGGGCCCATCAAGTAGCTACCTAGAAGCTGAACGGCTGCAAGGTTGGCCAAGAAGTCGTCATCGCCAATGAAGTTGTCGTGAGGCACCTAAGACTCCGACTTAGTACGGCGATTGCCTCGTTCGTCGTAGCGGACGTTGTGGAACAATGGCAGAGGACTGCTCGGCAAGTTGGGAGTCCTCGCCGGTGAATACGGAGGAGGAGCAGAGTGGCTGTACATGTCGGATGTTCCGAACGGCAGGCCAGTGTGTCGGTGGTAGTGGCTGTCCTCGCATCGAGGCGAGAAGTACGAATCTTCAGCGGAAGATCCCCGTAGTGCACACATAGAGGAAGACGGGGATGTATGACTGTTGCTGCATTGAAGAGTTTCCGAGATAGTAGCCATTGTGGAGGACTCAAGGCAGGGACGAGGAATGTATTGTGTAGTTAGGGAATAATTTTTGGAGATATAATATGCCCGTTGATGGGAAAAGAAAGAGAAAGAGAGAGAGATCAAACAGGATAGATGGAAGAGTGAAGAAGAGGAGGGTGTTGTTCTCAAAGCTGCCAGACGTCAAACCCAGATCAAGTCAAGGACGAAGAGAGTGTGTTTCGCTTGCCAAGTGTGTGTCGATCTCCTCCAACTCCATTGGGGAGGAAGCCACGATGTGTCTCAATATTGTTTAAGAAAAGATTGTTCACCATGAAGACCACAACCTGTCCGACCAATCCAAAATGGATGAATCTGCAAGGTCACTCACAGGCTCACCATGCCTAATATGACTGTGATATCCAGTGGGCATCAACGCTGACTGTGGAGTTCACCAGCTCCGGAACCCGATGCATGGAAAGTGAGCACTTCGGAATACTTTCTGGAATACCTTGGTAAGATCCACCACTAAACTAAACTGCACGGGGGTAGCTTGTCTGTCGCTGCACGGCGTCAGGTCCACCAGGACGCTTTCAAGATGAGGCCAACTACTACATGCATATCCAACAGGCAACTTTCCACAACAGAAGTGATTGACCCAGTGATGGTTATCCCACGGGTGTTTATCCCAAAACTGGTTCTTACATGAGTGGTTGAATCAAATGTGGTCATTCCAAGAGAGGTTGTCGAGGCGATCACGAAAGCGCTGGCGGCAAGCATAGGAAATACTGCACTTGCAAACAAACTATGCCCATCTGCCACCGCGTAATTCGAGACACGAACGAGAGTTGAACAGCGAAAGTTCACGATGATCCTCCTGAATCTGTGCTCGCAGATCTGTAGCGGATGAGGCTAAAGACATTGCACCGTCCGCGACGTCACGCTGACCTCGGGAAATTACCGGTGCAGACCTCCTGGATCAACCCCCACCTTTTTTTGACCACCTTCTAGAAGCCATTCAAGAGGAAAACTTTCGCCTGTTTTCCCATTCAAAATTAGCACAGCCATAAGTACTGCTCACGAACCCAACACAGAGACACTCGACTCTCAGTCATTGCACATACTTGTGCCGATATTCGCACTCCATGGCCTCGGACAGAACCGTGGGCGACTTCACCATCAAAGGCAAGATTCTGCTCATCACAGGCGGCGGCTCAGGCATCGGACTCTCCTTCGTGAAGCTCTTCAACGCCAAAGGCGGCCGCGTCATTGTCGGCGACCTGAAGATGACATCTGCGGCAGAAGAATTCATGCACGCCACTGAAGTCGGGCGCTTGGGACCGTGGTCTTCCGCAAATGCGACGTGACCGACTGGAAGAGCCTGCACGCACTCATCTCAGCCTCAGTGGAGGGGTTTGGCGAGGTGCTGGACGTATACTGTCCTTGTGCGGGTATTTTCGAACCGCCATAGTCAAACTTCTGGACCGATGCCGAGGACGAGGGCTATGCCACGATCAAAATCAACATAGAACACCCAATCAAGCTGACGAGGCTGGCGATGCGCGCGCTGCTGGGGGCTGACAAGAATGGCGTTGTGATCAATGTGGCATCGGGGGCGGGGCTACATGGCTCGTGGGGTCTTGCAAGAGTATGGGGCATGCGGATGGTACTGAGGGTATCAAGGTGGTGTGTATATGCCCCGCCATCGTAGCCACGCCACTGTAGAGGGATCGGGTGGATGATGAGGCGAAAGACTATAAATGTGATCAGAAGGGAATGCCGAGGAATACCCCTGAGGAAATCGCTGATATCATGCTGAGGCTTGTCGAGGACGGCAAGTACGCTGGTGGTACAGTATTGTCGAAAAGTCAGGCGGAAGAGAAGATCGTGTTTGAGGCACAGCCGCTCAGACATAAGACTGCGCGTCCAGCTTCGGCCTTGGAGAAGGAACGGGGAAAGAAGTGGGAGATCAATGTTTGATAAAACACATGTCGAAAATCATGTGCCTTGGAGATCTTCCAAAACTTAGTCAGCCTCGCTGACCATGTTGTCCATAGGTCCCCATCAAATATTTTGACGGAAGAATATAAGGGTTGCACCCAGAGGTGATTATCCTAGAGATAATTTTCCTAAATGCGAACCGTCTCAGACATGATTGTCTTACCGGCGATACTCAATGAAATATTGTATGATCTCACTGGAGACCTCAATCAAGGGTTCGCAGAAGAATGGAGTAGATGGTCAAGACTTTTGGCGGCGACGTCTCGCATTACACCCAGAGCGATATAATGGATATCCCTGTCACCGAGCCCTGCACTTGCCTGGGATAACCCCACAGGCGCGTCGCGCCCTCCTAATTCACGCACGCGTCACACCAGGCAGAGCGTGACATCAGTGCCCGGTTTAGCAGATACAAACCTCTATGTATACCTAGGTACGAATTGGACCCTCAGATCCTCGAACGTCGAACCTTGAGACGCGACTGAAATTGGACCGTCATCACACTCGAGAGAAGAGTCGACCACCCCGTCGCCGTCATGGGTATTAAACAGCTCTTCTCCATCATCAAGGACGAGGCGCCTGATGCCATCAAAGAGGGCGAGATCAAGGCCCAGTTCGGTCGCAAAGTCGCCATTGTATGTCTCCCAACTAGGTTCCTTCTCCTGGTTGCAGCTGACAGTCTCTTAGGATGCGTATGTGCACTGACCTTTCTTGTTCATCCACCCACTGATTTCCTGCAGCTCCATGAGCATTTACTCCTTCCTGATCGCAGTCCGCTCCGATGGCCAACAGCTCATGAATGAGTCGGGCGAGACCACTTCCCACCTGATGGGTATGTTCTACCGTACCCTGCGCATCGTCGACAACGGCATCAAGCCTCTCTATATATTCGACGGCGCCCCGCCCAAGCTGAAGAGCGGTGAGCTTGCCAAGCGATACCAGCGCAAGCAGGAGGCAACCGAAGGGCTGGAGGAGGCTAAGGAGACTGGTACCGCTGAGGACATTGAGAAGTTCTCGCGCCGCACAGTTCGCGTCACCCGGGAGCACAATGCCGAGTGCCAACGCCTGCTGAAGCTCATGGGTATACCGTACCTGGTCGCGCCCACGGAGGCCGAGGCACAGTGTGCCGTCCTGGCGCGCGCAGGCAAAGTCTACGCCGCCGCCAGTGAGGACATGGACACTCTATGCTTCGATTCGCCCATCCTGTTACGGCACCTTACTTTCAGCGAACAGCGCAAGGAGCCTATCCAAGAGATTCACCTCAACAAGGTGCTGGAAGGCTTGAATATGGATCGCAAGCAGGTGTGCACCCCCAACAAGAAGCCCGCTTAAAACACCTGACGGTAGAACTAACGAGAACGCCTTATTGTAGTTCGTCGACCTCTGTATCCTGCTCGGCTGCGACTATCTCGACCCCGTCCCTAAAGTCGGCCCAAACACAGCCCTAAAGCTCATTCGTGAGCATGGCAGCCTGGAGAAAGTGGTCGAGTTCATTGAGAACGACAAGAAGAGCAAGTACACTCTGCCTGAGGACTGGCCGTACGCCAGCGCCCGCGATCTCTTCTTTGAGCCCGATGTCAAACCTGCCGACGACCCCATGTGTGACTTCAAGTGGGAGAAGCCTGATGTGGAGGGCCTAGTGCAGTTCTTGGTTAACGAGAAGGGCTTCTCTGAGGACCGAGTTCGGGGAGCCGCCACGAAACTGGAGAAGAACCTGAAGAGCGGCCAGCAGGCTCGGTTGGAGGGCTTCTTCAAGCCTATTCCCAAGACAGCCGACGAGCAGAAGGCGCACAAGCGCAAGCTAGAAGAGAAGAACGAGGAGGCCAAGAAGAAGCGCAAGGACGAGAAAAAGGAGAAAGCAAAGGCGAAGGCAAAGCCTCGTGGCACTGCTTGATTTTTTTTTGTATCCTTCACGTCGATATTTACGGGGTCATTGTTTGACTTTTGCTTTTGCTGCATACTTACTGATACCGCGGGAATATCATGAACAATGATGGCGTTGCTGTGGAGTTTGTGGAGACAAAAGGGTCATGAGAAAAGGTGATGGTCTTGTCTGGGCAGCGTCACGCCAGTATTTTCTAGGCCGAGCGGGCTAAACTTACTGCAAAGACAGGACTGCTTGGAGAGAGAGTTCTAGCTGGAATAGGAGCTACAGACGTCGCCGCCAAAAGTCTTGACCGCCTGCTCCACTCTGTTACATGTGCCACCTTCAATTGGCATATCCTCCACGGAACTCACTATTCAGAGGATAACCACCTCTGGAATACTCGCCTCTGGGACATAGCTATCGGTGACAGGTGTACTCTAGACGTCCAAAACCCTGCGTCCTTTCCTCAAAACATCTGGCAGGGACATCCGTCCATCCCCGAACAGACAGAGCCGGGTTTGTGCATTGGCGGTCACCAGGCGAGAGGCTTCATTGCCGGGAACCGAATCAGCACAGACCTCGGCATCTTCCTCATTTGGCCTCGGTCGCGAGCGTGATTGGTCCAAGCAAGATGACATCAGCAAGGAACAGTTCTAGCTTCGCGTTCAATCACATGTCAAACCGTCAACGACAAGTCTTGAACGCGGCACCTGACTCCTGGCGGACGCACTGGTGCAGCGTTCTGTGATCCGGCGACCTCGAAGAGAAGGCTCAGCCGGCGCTAGAATAGCCCCAGAACGCAATCTGCTCCACAATCCCCGGACTTTGAGCCTTGCTAATGAACGTGGCCTCAGTGGACGGCCGTTTTCTGAGGTAGACGTTGGCCTGGGCCCCTAACAATGAATGTCCCGTGCCCACCCAAGCATGTGACAGACTAGTATTTCCTACCTTTCCTTCAGGAATGCGTTGCTGTTTTGATCCTATTCTTTACATCTCTACTACCGAATCGAGAACTTCACTCACTCTACTCCCCGTTTCCTGTCATTCGTGATCAACATACAATTCTACTCAGTGGAGTAACAGAGCCCATCATGTCCAAGACGTTCAGCACAAGCGACGTGTCGTCGCATAACAAGCCCGACTCCCTATGGATCATCGTGGACGAAGATGTCTATGACTTGACCAAGTTTCAGGATGATCACCCAGGTGAGAAACGCAATCCGTCCCGATGTTCACGCCGCCACAGTCCCAGTCCCAGTCCCAGTCCCAATGCACAGGCCTCCGTTTCTAACGTCCCTACTTGGTAGGTGGCAAGAAGATTCTCCAGCGTGTCGCCGGCAAGGACGCTTCGAAGCAGTTTTGGAAATACCACAACGAGAGCATCCTGAAGAAGTACAAAGGCCAGTTGCAGGTCGGCAGCCTCGACTCCAAGAAGGTCGAGGCCAAGCCCTCTTTGGAGCCCATGCCAGTCGCCGTACCTAAGAAGACTGCGCCAAAGGCGAAAGCGGCTTCCACACCCCACGCTGGCGATGAAGACCCCATCGAGGCTTTCGGCGAGCAAATTCCTTTCTCCGACCCGAATTGGTACCAGAACGTGAGTCTGCCCCGTCTCTCGTCTATGCTAATCCGGGAAGTCATCGAGCTAACCTTAATCTTCGCTAGTTCCACTCCCCTTACTTCAACGAGACACATGCCGCGCTGCGCGCCGAGGTTCGCGAGTGGGTCGAGTCAGCACTCGAGCCCAACGTCACCGAATGGGACGAGAAGAAGGAGGTTCCGCCAGCGATCTACAAAGAGATGGGCCGCCGCGGCTATCTCGCGGGCCTGCTCGGCACATCCTACCAGAAGGACTATGTCGACAACGTCGTCCAGTCGGTCGCGACCGAGGACTGGGACTTGTTCCATGAGATGCTAATTACAGACGAGATCTCTCGTGTTGGATCCGGCGGCTTCGTGTGGAATGTAATCGGTGGGTTCGGCATCGGCTGCCCGCCGCTTGTCAAGTTCGGCAAGAAGGCGCTGAAGGACCGGATCCTCCCGGGTATTCTGAACGGTGACAAGAGGATCTGCTTGGCGATTACGGAGCCGGATGCGGGGTCTGATGTGGCCAACTTGACGTGCGAGGCGAAGTTAAGTGAGGACGGGAAGCACTATATTGTCAACGGTGAGAAGAAGTGGATCACGAACGGTGTGTGGTCCGATTATTTCACCACCGCCGTGCGCACAGGTGGACCTGGCATGAATGGCGTAAGTCTGCTGTTGATTGAGAGGACGGAGGGTGTCTCGACGAGACGAATGGACTGCCAGGGTGTCTGGTCCAGCGGCACTACATACGTCACCTTTGAGGACGTCAAGGTGCCCGTGGAGAATCTTCTGGGCAAGGAGAACCAAGGTTTCCGAGGTATGTTCACCATCGTTGCCTTTGACAGTGATCCCGTGTACTAACACCCTACCAGTCATCATGACCAACTTCAACCACGAGCGCATGGGCATCATCATCCAATGCGTGCGCTTCTCGCGCGTCTGCTTCGAGGAATCCGTCAAGTACGCTAACAAGCGCCGCACGTTCGGCAAGAAGCTCATCGAGCACCCCGTGATCCGTATGAAACTCGCACACATGGCACGTCAGATCGAGGCGACGCACAACTGGCAGGAGAACCTCATCTATCAGTCCATGAAAATGAGCGAGACCGAGGCTATGCTACGGCTGGGCGGGCCCATCGCCGGACTGAAGGCGCAGGCGACGGTGACCTTTGAGTTCTGTGCGCGAGAGGCTAGTCAGATCTTTGGCGGGCTGAGTTACTCGCGCGGTGGACAGGGCGGTAAGGTTGAGAGGCTGTATCGTGATGTAAGGGCGTATGCGATACCTGGAGGCTCTGAGGAAATCATGTTAGACCTCAGCATGAAGCAGAGCATGAAGGTTGCCAAGATGCTGGGAGGAATGAAACTGTAGATGGATTTAGATGGATTTGATGTAGAGATAGAGATTCGCCAAATGTGTCTCCAGTTATGTGTCTAGACTTTTGGAACATAGCAATTTTAGAGCAATTTGTGTCTTTCTTTTTGGTCATATCCTACCGGGGGGGGGGGACATGCGGTTGAGAAGCTCGAGTTTTCTTAATTATATCTGGGCGACCCATACACGAATCGGCCATTCATGGTAGACATGAGCTCAAATGGTTTTAAATCGTAGAAGCGAATTTTCGATCTATGGACAGAGACTGGAATGTTCAAGTACGCAAGATGCTGAGCCGGTGTCTACCTCGGGGAGGGCTTCCTTTTGAGTCTCTCAGCAAACTATCGGGTTTCGCGGTATTTTCATTGCAACAGGAACTATTGGTTGCATCGTTCCCATTCAATTGACTGTGCCTGGCTCCCGCGCGACAATTCGGCGCCGTTGCTGCAGGTATGGGGGGGAGTGGACCGCTACGCCGCATGCATACCAGCTCGCAGGATTCCCGTGCGTGCGCATACTGCACCAAAACCCAGCCACTGTTCACCCAGATTGGGATAACAGTTCACAGCATCTGGCAATATTCCACCGGCCTACTTACTTCCTAAAATGCTTCAGTTCCTCTGTATCGGCAGTCTTAGTGCATAAGAACCGACTAATCCAGCTTCCTCACGTACTCCACAGGGCCATCGTATACATGCCTGCCATAGAAGAAGTAATAACCCAGCGAGAACAAAGTTAGACCGGAGTAGATGACAATGTCCCAATTCGTGTCTTGAATCGTCGGGTGCTTGTACTCTGGGAAAAACGCCAGCACCACGAAAACGACCAAGAAGAACATGGCGATAATGTGCACAACCAGAACGTACTTCCCCAAGCTAAACGGGGATGGCAGTAACGGGGCATTTGTCACGCGCCGCCAGATCATGCACCCAAGGCAGACCATGATGGAGTTGAACGCGGTGGCCGATCCGAGGTTGATGAGTGACAGCAGACAGGTGTTGAGATAAGGGACCAGAACGGCCTTCTGGGGAACTTGAGCGCCAGAAACCTGGGCGAGCCAAAGGCTGAAGGGTAGCGCGCTGTCGCGGGAGAAGGCGTAGAGCTGTCTCGATGAAGTGGCTACCATCGTGAAGGTCTCTGCAAAGGTGAAGACCACCTCGAACATGGTAAGAGCGGTTGCGCCGCCCGCGGTCCCGGTTACGTTGTAGAGGACTTGGATAAAGGGGCAGCCGGTCGTAGAGGAAAGGATTTCATCAACATCCATGGCGCTTACGCAGAAACCAAAAGTCGTAGCCATGATTCTATCTGGTCAGCGCCTCAACTCTCCTGCGCATGGCAATTCAGATCGACTTCGGGGGCAGTATCTGAACAGGAAATCCCAGATTATGACTGGGGTGAGTTGACTTACAGAACAACCATACCATTAGCCACAGTGGAAAGAGTAATGAAACAAAAAATAAAAAAATAAAAAAAATAAAAAAAAGCACAGTGGCGCTGATCATGGCCCTATTCAAGCCAAGTTAGAAATGAGTATATGGACGGATCCAGCAGGTACAAATGGACACAAATCTCCGCAAAGCTCTTGCTGCATCCTTGACCTCTTCAGACATGTGTACGGCAGCATCAGCTCCAAGCAGTGGTAGGATGCCAGGCGTGATACCTACTAAGGCACTTCCACCGAGACTTCCCCATCCACCACCGTCACTAAAAGTAGTCTATCGTCATGGTCAGCACATACACTATAGCACTATCAAGGTAGTTGCAATGGGGAAAGTCACTCACGAAGACAGCCTTGGGATCACCGGTCGGAGCCAACACCCACAAAGTAACGGTCACACCAAAAAAATCCGAAGACATGTATTATCACTAGGATGCCCTCAATAAAAGGGAGCTTGCAGGCGAGGGACGTGTTGAAACACATGGTTGCTACGCCTTCTGCAATGGTCAAAAGAGTGCCATGCCATGCTTCGTAAACGTTGTCGGGCTTGTTCAGCACGATCAGTGCTAGGAAAACAAATATCAGTATTTGTCTTGGGCATTTGCTGGTGCAGTCGAGTGTCATCTTGAATCAGCGTTCCAAATACGAAAGCGGGTCCACCAGTCAACGACTGCCATACAAGGACTGCCATCCACCCGAGGGAGTAGCTCAGGAACTTCTGATATTCTCTCGGCGACAACTCTGATACTCATTGGTATTAACCTCCACTGGTTGGGGCCCTATATTTTGAAGAATCAGTACTGCAAGTGCCCTTGCATGTTCTGGTCACAGGTCTTGATGAAGGCATCGTGTGATGGCCAATTCTCGTAATTTGGAGACTTGCATGGATGCTATCTCCGCCAGGGATAGGTAGATAAAGATGAAATAAATACAGATGAGTCCGGCTGTTCCTTCATTAATGAGACCTGAAGAGGAGCAACTGATGTGAATCAGAAAGTGTTATATGAACCATTTAAAATGTGGTAGGTACTTACATCATAACCGACTACCAAGAAGCAATCAGGATCATGGTGAACCCAAATATCGATATGGCTGAGAAGTCTCTCTATATGTCCAAATAATCGTCTAATCATGCACAGTTAGAGATATGGATTCAACAAACCCTCAGTTCCTGGGCTTTACCCATCCGCCACATCGCAATACGGTCATCGGCATTGCCCTCCTGCTTCAGATGGCTCCCGGTCATCTCGAGCTGATTTGTATCAGTCTATTCTTCGGCAAAGATCAAATCCAACTTGTTCAATACTTCTGCCATGTTGCTGAGCTGGTAGTGTACACGCTCTTCTAAATTCCCTCGGCAAGAGGTCGAGTGACTGGGAACTGTGTGTGTAAGTGAAAGGGAGGATGTGAAGAACCCAGGCTACCTAGTATATCACATAAATGCACGTTGGCTGCGGCCTGTATGTTCCCGGATATCCATTTTCAACTGTTCAAGATATAGCCCCCCCCCCCAAGTACGCGTTCCACCTTAGACAGTGGATCAAGCAAGTCGACCATGCAGCTCCACCAGTAGTTGCATACGCTGGAAGGTGGTTACCGCGGTGGATATTGCCTTGGAAATTGTCAGCTTCTTGATTCCACTGTTCTTGGTATGGGAGCTTAACATGGCATCCAAGATGAAATTCCAGGTCATATCTAGGTACTCGCCTTTGTACCCCGTCTTCCCATGGTCGTCTTGTCGTTCTATCACCTGCGCAGTGTGGCGCGGCATTTGGAATCAGACCAGCCGCGATTCACGGTCACGCAGAGCTCTATTTTACACCAAATCATGCTGGCGTGGTCCGTCATATCTGCAACAGTGCCAAATTTACGTGGTTTCCTTGAAGCATTTTCACACGCTTTGGTATGCCAGCGGCGTCTTTCCACCACGACCCCAAGAATATGTACCCTCTGGTCACGATGGGAGGCACATCAGCGGCGGCCGGCTTGCATAGCGGAAGAGAAAGAGCTTCTCGGGCCATGCATATCACGGCAGATGAACTCGATAGTGATGACGAGCCGAACTTTCGACCAGATGGTGTGCGCAACACAATTTAATTTCTCGCAGGCGACTAGACACTGCAAGTCAGAGCACAGCTGAGGACGACCATTATATCAACGATAACGGAAGTCACAAGTTGATCATCAAGAAAGAGGTGCAGTGGGGAGTGCATTATGTGTCTGAAGCACACTTGCAAGACAGGTGACCTTGGAAATCAAGCTGTGAAGCCAATCTTGGTGGGAGTCCAAGTCTGATGATGTGCTCCCTGGACCCAGTATGGACTAAAGGCCACCATGGGCTACCCTCTTTTCAAATATCGACCGTGAGGACTGATGTGTTGAAAGTACGGTTGCAGGGTGTCTAGGCCTGTAGTGTTCGTGCACCATGGAAATCAGCCAAGGGATACTCCACGACGGGAATTAGAACTTGGAACACGCTAATATAGTACAAGGTCTATGGAGAAGTCGGGTTTATTCAAATATGTTCATCAATGCTTCCTGGACTGAGAAGTCGAAGTGTAAGTCTTCCTGTCTTGGTTCCAACTCTTTGTGTTCACCGGCGACGATGAGCTACATCTTGGCCTGGACCCACTCACCACCAGGAATACCCTCCCTGTCCCACTTGATCACATCAGCACGGGTAGTAGCTTCCTGATATCCACCACATAGCACACCATCCACCATCTCCAACCAGGTCACGTTGTGGTAGACAGTCTGAGGCTGCCAATAGACGAAGCGCCTGTCAGGCTTGGCGTCAGTGATGATTACCACAGGTTTGCGAGTATAAGCGACGGCCTCGTCCCAGCCGTAAAGATCTCCATCGTGGGCGAAAGAGGCGCGAATGATGTCGTAGTCCGTCTGGAAGACGCAGCCGTGGTGGAACCAGCAGCCGAAATTTGTAGCCTTCCAGGAGTTGGCGACGGCACCGTAGGTGAGAAACGGGTGGTCTCGGACGGTGTTCATCTTCTGCAGGGAGACAGTGGGGTGAGTCAGATTGGTGATGATGAAGGTAAGGTCTCGACGGCCCTTGACGGCAGGAAGGAGACGCAGACCAGCCAGAAAGCGGCCCTCGTCGTGGTTGATGGGAGTCGCGATCTGTCGCCAGCCGGGGTGAATGTCATCGCGGAATTCGGCCACAAACAGGAGGCCAACAGCGGCACCAGGTACGGCCGCCCAGGGAGGGAGCTTCTCGAGGTGGTTGTTCTGAGGGCCACTGATGAGGTTTGAGATTAGAAAGGACAACTTCAATACTATTTCCAGAGGAAAGAAGCTGGCAAATACCTATTGGCGCAAATATTGACATGCGATCCAGCTGGGATACCAATGAGGGCATTGGAGACTGCCTCGGCAGCAATGTCCCAAATGCGAGCGCGACGCGTGTGACTCTCACCAGCAACCGTGGGAGGCTTCAAGGTACGCGCAATGACGCTATCGTGAAGGTTGTGCAGGCCGGGGAAAGTTGGCTCGCGGCGACCTGGAACAAGCTCATTAATGCGATACATGTCATCAGGCGACACACTGGTGTATCCATCCTTGAGAATGATGGTCCTTGCCAGGTTGGCGCCAGGCGCAGGAGGGGTATTGTGGCCTTGTTTTCCGAATTGGCCGCCAATGAGGAGACCCTCGGCGGCAGGAGCTTTGGGCATCGTTGCCATGTTGTTTGGGTCAGAAGATCTTGATACTGGGCAGTGTCTTTGCCTATTTCTTGTGATGTGCTGCTGAAAGACGTCTCAGGAAGTGTCTGGAAGCTGTGGTGTAGGTGCTTGCTGCGTTATCTGCTTTAGTGGGGTTTGGAGAGATATGAAGAGACTGGTGCATCCAGGTAGTGGAATTGGGGGGAGGAAAAGGAAGACTTGAAGGCTAGAAGTTGTATCTGATTTAAAGGGCATTGGTAGAATTACCTTAGACTAAGGAGTGAAGGGAATGCTTCATCTTCCTCCACCAGTGCCACAGTTCACTTCAGTGTTCATACTTATAAGTCTCCAAATCTTCAGAAGCATTTTCTTAGGGAAAAATATGATTGTATAATACAGGGTGGATGTTGAAACAAACACTTATGGCTGTACACGCAAAATTGACCTTGGCTCCAGCATAGTAGGTAGCAAGCTTGTCCTGAGGTTGCCCAATGCACTATACCTTGCATATTCTTTCTGAACTTGTGGTGCACAAGTTAATCCGCCGCTAGTCTGCCAAAACATTATGAAGACCTGCAAAGTTTAAGAATAATTGAACATCCTGAACACATGTGAAGAAGAACACGCGCTATCTGTGGGTTTGCATTTTCTTATTGGTTTGGTGGACAATGGCAAGCCTTCTCGCTGGGGTTTGGATATTATTAAGCACCAAAAGAGCAATGCTATTCCCTTGATATAACCCATTACCCTTCATGAAGTTGAAATGATGTTACTCAGCAACTGTTGTATACCATGTCAATTGTTTGGCGGGTTTATTTAGAGTCGACGACAAGGACGAGGGCCGCAAAGCCTGCCTGGGATGGTCCGAAGCCAAGTCCCTACTGCTTGCTGCAGGACAGGCCGCCGTTCGACCCAAGCAGACATACGGCAATCTGCTTCCATTTCCGACAGGGTAGGTGTGAACTGGCAGTGTGCCGAATTGGATTTCGGTCAGCCGATACAGCTACCCTTCGAAGTAATATCGTGTGCGTTTCCAGAAGGCGAGGACGTGGAGGTCGTCGTCCCATAATACGATGGATAACGGGCGTTCGTCTTCAAGCAGCCATTGTCTTTCTGTATCTGCACCTCGGCCTTACGCACTATCTGTATTCCCTCCGGCTTGAATTGCAGAAGTCGTTCCATATAGCACCAGACATGAGGCACAGGAAATACTGCCCTTAACAACTCACTACGGGCGACATACAGGTAGGTGAGACACCCGTTTATGAAACCTTGGATCGGCTCGCTCGAGGCTACGCCGCTGCACCCAGCCCTGCCAGGATAACGACCCATGCCCGAAGAGTGTCCATTCACCCAGCCACGTGACCTCTTTTCAGCGTCTCTCCATACCTATAACTCGGCGTCCGATACTATCTGCGCTCCCTCCGACTTAATCTGGAATAGTTGATCCATGTAGACACAGACCTGGTGTTGAGTGTGCTCGATGCGGTATTCGATCTTAAAGCGGGAGCTGCTAGCCCCTGAAGATAGGAATCGTGAGGGGTTGGTGGGATTCCAGCTTGGAGTGAGTGAGGAGCCTCGACCCAGACACAGAAGATTATACGACGTAAGGCGTAGAGCATCTAAGTTGGTCGAAGGTGCATTCGGCTACGGCTACAGAGGAGGACACTGCATAGAATGCGGGTAGGAGGCACAGGACGCCTGTTTTACCACGTCACGCATTACGGGTGACTTTGGTAAGACATACCCCAGGGACAAATCCATAGAACAGCTCTCTCAAGGCTACGCCGCTGCACCCAGCCCTGCCAGGATGACGATCATACCCAAGAAGAGAGCGTTCACAACGCCACGAGATATCTTCCAGCCTACGCCACTGCCTCCGATCCTGTCAGATTAACGGCCATGGCTGGAAGAATTCCAATTATCTGGGAGCTGTGCCATCACCAACATCAGAAGTGCCCATTCTGCATTATCCATCTACGCACTAGGACTGCCCGCTGCCCCCGGCCCTGCCAGGTTAACAAGTATGTCCAAGCCTACAGGTGTATATCTGCTATATGGCTCCCAAACCATGAACATGGTGAATTCAAGTTGCTTTCCCTTGCGCTTGGATCGAGGAGGCCCGCTCGCATTCATGTCTTGTCGCCTTCTTTATCTCGTCTTCGCCAAGACCTGGCACTATGAAACGTATCTTGCCGCAGCGAGTCCCGAGGTCGGCTTGCAGAAGACTTTAGATACCGACACGCTTACTGTCTGAACAACCAAATACTTGGGGTCTATGCGACCGTGGTGTCTGGCGGGGAGTGCGTTGGCCGAAGTAGCCCATGCGCTGGTATCGTAGGACGGCCAATCCTGTTACACTGTACTAGCCGACGGACATCTTCGGCTAGAGATGTGTCCTTGGCCGCACGACTTGCCTTGGCCGTTGTCGCAGCCTGGACTTTATCGTCGTTGGCTTGAATTCCTTATATCGTTCTGGAGAGCAGTGCTCCAGAGGGAGAAGCGGAGGCCCTCCCCACCCCCGCGGGATAACCCTATTTGCGGCAACGGCGGTATGGCGGACACTGTAATAAGTGCCAAGTGTTGTCGAGAAGGCTGGGCGCGAATCACGTTGGTTGGCTCGTGTCACCCCAGGTTCCGAGATGCTGTGCTGTCTGATGAAGGGGGCAGAAAACCGAGTCATCGGCGTTCGGGCAGCGCTCAGTCAAATCGATGGGGGAAAAAAGGATTCTGATATTTCCCTGTATTGCGAAAATGATTTCCGAGGTCAAAATGATGCATCAGAGGGTAGTTTATAAAAGTTTGATTAATCTGAAGGGTGGTGTGGCATTGTGAAAAAATACACTGCAATTTTGTTTTTTAAAAAAAATGTTTCATCACTTGCATGGAGGCCGTTGTTCTACTGCATTTGGTTCTGCTGTATTTGATTCATCACCAACACAAGTAAGGCCAATCTTTCACAACACCAATTGTTTTTCTCTCTTGGCAACGACTGTTAGCAATTGCTAACGTCAACGAGGGCTTCGGCCCATAACCATATCAAGTCCTATCTACACCAAAAATCAGCTCAAACCCAGGAACATGCCGGTCTCGAAGCACAATGTTGGCAGCATATTTAACATGTCCATATTGGTGACGAGGTCCTACGTTTTTATCCTGTCCATGTGGTGAGCCACTGATTTCAAAAAATACCCTTTCCTTCGCTCGCCACAACTGCCTTCTGATCGCATTATCAGTACTGCCCAGATTGGGCCCATCCACTCCCTGGGCAGTTTCCCTGGTCCATCTTGGACCAGCGCTGTCTTGAACCGTGCTGAAGGTGGACTCTGCTTCCACCTATGCCACAAATGTAAGACAGAGTCCTAGAATTTCGGACAACGAGTGACGCTGCATATCAATGGCGATCGCCACCTAGATCAAGGCCAAATAGACGGATCATAAGCTTTACGATGCTCAGAAACGGACTAGCGAGGCTCTCCATCCTTTGACTACTGAGTAAAATGGACCGTCGAGCGCACGACTTTGTCAAGATCCGCGTCTGCGCATCGACTACCTCTCATACACTGCTTAGCGGCATAGACACGCCATCAAGACGGTATACAGTTCCAGAGCCACTCGCCAGGGATATCTGGAATTCCCAAGATTCAGACCAAGGAGTTGTGCGAGCTCTTCCATCGCGTCCAATCAGTATCAGCTCCATGAAATTCAGACCTCTAACTGCAGCCCATCCCAATAATCGACTACTCAAATTAGCGCTGCGGCTCTCCCTCTACAGAAGCAAGGGGCACTGCTTAGCAAGCTATCGAGAGGCACTCCAAATAAGACTTTACACACGATGAACCTACAATTTGTATCAGAAAGTCGTTGCGTATTTTAAGCATAAGATGCCGCATGCGAACGGTACTGTCTAGATTTCTTGCCCAAGGTTACCTAGTAAAGTCATGGACGCGAGAAAGATCGCTCTTCAACGCATAGAAAAAACGATCAGTCGTCCCTATAAAAGTCTCTGATCTCCCAAAATCGAAACAACCCAACCGCTCTCCCCACCGCAGTCTCCTTCCCCTCCACCACCCATTCATCCAGTGGCGGATACGGAGACCTATCAAAAAGGATCTGACAGTCATACGAAAACCCAGCAAAACCGTCGCTCACAGCAATGTCTCGTGAGTTGTTCTCAAAGCACGGCCACGTTTCCGCGTGGACTCCGCCCTGCACCATGGTGATGGTGTGGCGTCTTGGCTGAAATGCTGCCTTGGTGAGGTTTTGCTCGTTGAGGGTGGGCTGCGTCGTTACTTTCTGCTGCGTTGGGATGGTGGCGTGGAGTGTGATTTCGATGTCGAAGGTGGTGGAAGCCTGGCTCTGCGCTTCTGTGCTCTGCAGAGGGGTGCCGAGGGAGCGCCACGTGAGGTTGGCGCAGATGAATGCGGCTGGGCTTACGCCACAGTGGAGCTAGGGAGTGATGGAGGTTAGCGATGTTTATTTGGAGAGCCCCAGGAGAGGGGAGAGAAAGTGTATGTGGGTTTTACCTCGCCGGTGTTATCTTCGCTGAATTTTATGTAGTTGCCGTATGCTATTGGGTAAGCCCAGCTGCTTCGGCACAGAATTCCGCGTTGTGTCAGATTCATGGTCGGAAGTGCCCAGGTGGATGGCTTTAACTGACTTAAGCAATTGGTTGGGAAATCGAAGGTGATTAAATATGTGTTTTTGACAACTCAGCACCTGTGCTGAATTGTGCGCGCCCGGTCTCTGCGATACTTAAGGCTGTAGCGCCTGAAGACAAATGTCAATATGTACGTTTCACAATATTCAGGGGGGGTAAGATTCGGAGGAGATGGCGCTCCCAACGGATCTCGCTGATTCCTCAGTGTATTTCGAAATGAGTAAGATGGTTGCGGACCTGGCCTCACCTGGGCCACATTTTGAACCGCCATTCTCAAGATTGGCAGAATTGCGATGCCGATCAAAAAAAAAAAAACTTACAAAATCAACTTGCATCGTATCGTACCCGAGGTGAGTCCCGCACGATCATTTGCAACCAGAATCCACGGCTGTGGACCCTCTTATGACATGTGATTACCTAGGTATACACTTGAGCACCCATCAGCCTAATAGAATCTGACTGTGTGCTGTTTTGGAAAGTGGGAATTGCGTGTCTTCTGATTATTTTTGGGACCTTCTCACTACTGTGCATGTCTCAAGACAGGTCAATACGGATGTGTTTTTCAAACCTAACTCCAGCGAAAGATCATCGGGTTAATCAAGGCATTGGGAGGTTCCAATCTGATGGAACGGGTCCAGCCTCTGGCCGTGAGCGTGACCATGTGAGCGTGAGTATACAAGCTGTGGTGGAGACTCGGGCTATCGCAAATGATATGCCTGTGACGGCCATGTGGTCAGGCCACAAAGGATCGGTAGCGCAAATAGAATTGGTGGGACTGAAGACTGAGCGCCCCGTCGACGAGTGCGGAAAACGCACATCAGCGCGAATCCCAGACAGAATTTCCTTGCTGGTATGAAAGCTCCAGTTTTATGCTGACGGCCATGATGGTCGTTTCCAGATGTCACAGGAATGGAATCAAGTTGCTTGGAATAGGGGGCCTGGCATTGTTCGAGGCCGGGCCTCGTCGACGAACGCCACCTTTGGCAAGGACAAACTCAACGCGAACTGTGGAGAAATGTTTTCTTCTTTTTTTCAAATATAATAGCCACGCTCTTGTCTCTCCGTTCCAAAACTCCTGGGACTATCAAGCCAGACATGCTCCCGAGACCGGATCTCTTGCAAACGACGGCGGTATTGACGCCCAAGTCACATTTCACTGACTTCTTCACTGTATCATCTTATTCAATAGTATTGCCACCTGTTTTTCAAACTTTTTAAAAAAAATTGAGCCTCTCCGCGTCCATTACTCAAATATGTTCTCAACTGCCAAATTCTCCGCCGTGGCGCTGGTCGCCCTCGCTTCCGTTTCCCTAAGCAGCCCCTTGGATCCCCGTATGATGCAGGCAGCTGGATATACAATGCTTGGCTATCGTACCGTTAGCAAGGTATTTTCCCCCCAGAGCTACGGTCGTCTTCATAACTAGAGAGCAACTACTACCTGAAAATGTGCTTCGTCGCAAGATCGAGGCAGCGTCTATCAATAAAGATGACGAACTTACCTACAACAAGGCCTTTGACATGGATCAACAGCTAGGAATCGGAAAGTCTCTAAGCGGTGGTGCAGGTCAATGGGCGGGTACTCACGTCTCAAATGCCGTGCAGATTGTTTTGATACTATGCTAATATTCGTTGCCTCAGGATATTGGCACAAACAACTGGTGTATGTACTTTCTTGAGCTCGCTGAAGCACCTGACAGTCCACCTTCGCACAATTACCATGCCAATCTTGTTCCAAGGGAAATATTGACTCATCTCTAGATTGCTATGTGATGATGCAGATAGCAACACTTAAGTCACTGGAGAAAATCTGGATACCACCGGACAAGTTTTTCACCACGGAAGCTACTGTTGCGGCTTACATTAAGAGTCAAGGTAAGGATGCTATCAAAACCCTACGGTTTGCCCAGGTTCAAGACAAGCCTTTCAACGAACTCTGTGTCCCAAGCACCCTTATAGCCTCGGGTGATAGTGACATCTCGGCGGAGTGTTATGACAGCAAAGCAGCCCTGACGGCTGGCATGACGGCTATGAAGGAAACTGTCACCACTCTGGATTACACTACAGCTATGTATGCAGGGCCCAAGCCCTAGAGGTGGAGGTTAGATCATGATTTTTGTTTCTCGTGGTTTGATCTTATGTTGATGCTGGTTGATGATTGCGTATATGTATTTGGGAGATGCTTGTACCAAGAAGGCTGCAGGTGGGAAGCCACCCTCGTGGAAATTAGCTAGCAGGCTAGTTGAATTAACAGACCAGGTTGCTTTCAAGTACACTGGATGCATCATTATTGGGCTTTTGACAATTCATTGCTGTGGAAATACACAAGGCCTACTTCATATGACTGCGCCGTTCGTGGGCGGCCTGAGATGTACCTATAGACCGTGAACTTTCCGCTCACCCGGACGAAAGAGTTTAGTTGGTGCCTGTACGGTGAATAGACTCATGAATACGATAGTATGACACCGTGATGGCGAGTATAGCCAGTTGTGGAATCCGATTGGTGTGCACACCTGGACAGTGCACTCATGTTGGCTGCGAAAATGTTGTCCCTTTTCAGCATGGGGAAATTGCGACGGCGCCGGGCAGCAGATGACTTCTTATCACGCTTCGTTGGTCGGGATTAGGTACGGACCTCGGAAGTTGCAAGTGAAAAGACTCATTTGAGTCTATATGCCCGCGTGCTGTGATCATTGCCGTTAATCACAGTTCACTTCCGTATGGGCCACCTAGGAACCTTGAGCAAGTGCCATGAAATCTATGAAAAACATCTATTACCTACTAACGAGATGGGCTGCTACACAACTATCCCTTCAAAAAGGTGTTCCAGTGGGTAATTTGACCCCAGACAGAATCTGGATCGTGCAATTGTTGGATCTCCGAAAGCCTCATCATACGCAGGTCACCGCTCACTGTATCCACTCTACTTCTGCCCTGACAGGATTGGGACTCCATACATGCTACTTTAATCAGATGAGAGTGAGAGAGGCCTTTCTTCTGCCCCAAGCAACAGTTCTGCCGCCCACTTGTTTGTCATTTTGAAGGACAAAAAGCTTTGAATGGCTGAGCGTAGGCCGGAGACCTGTGACGGCACAGCATATAAGTATCCAGCAGAGTGCAATCGACCAGTCAATTGTTCTTGTAGCCTTTTGGGGTAACACAGGGTTCTAATCAAGCTGTGACAAGACCCAAGTCACGCGGTTGGATATGGCAGGAGTAGTTGAGAAACAAAAGTCTTGAGAGTAGCTCTCAAGAAGACAAAAAGGATAATTCATCTCACGGATTTTTGCCATGATCCCTTGAAAAGTCCACAAGCACATATCCTTCTCTTATAGTCATGTTGTCGTAGAGGCCTCAGGTGATACCTCCTGCGAATATCATGCCCACAGGCGTGAGAAGGTTGAGATATCTTTGTGTTTTATTTTGTACGAAATCAGGTATTGAGAGTCTTTTAAAATTCATCGATGAATGTGGAATTAAGCATAAAGGCTTACGTCCTTAAACAC